>CAUYRT010015006.1:0-168455 GCA_963574885.1 Lepilemur ruficaudatus | reverse complement strand
GTTGGCTGATTAATTTCTTACTATTTTTAGTAGAGACGGGGTCTCGCTCTTGCTCAGGCTGGTTTCGAACTCCTGACCTTGAGCGATCCACCCACCTCGGCCTCCCAGAGTGCTAGGATTACAGGCGTGAGCCACCGCGCCTGGCCGATGATTTCTTATGTTAATGGGAAAAAAAGCCCAAACTCTGTAAAATAACTTAAAGAAGTTTAGTCTGAACCCAATATGCTTCATAATCTCAAGAGTTCCTGAGAAAGTGCAACCGTGGCGGCCAGGTTACAGTTTGGTTTTATACAGTTTTAGGGAGCAGGAATTACAGGTAAAATCATCAATCAATCAACATTTGGGCCAAACCAATGTATACGTAGGTGTGGCATCTTGAAAGTAGGGGCTTACAGGATTCAGAGATTCTCTGATTTGTAGTTGGTTAAGGAAAAAAATCTCTGTCTAAAAGCTATAAATGCATTGCAAGGAATCTTTTAAGATAAGGAATTCTATAAATCATAGAGCAAGCCACACTATACTGACTTAAAGTGACCTGTTATGAAAACTGATGGCTCACAGGCCTAATTCAACCCTTGCCTTGCAGGGTCTTAGGCCCTGTTTGCAATTAGTCCAAACTCCAAAAGGGAGGCTCGTCTGACCTCTCTTCGCTTCCTGTCCGGGAACTCGGTTCTGGAGTTTCCTCTGCCAAAGGGGGTTTGCTCAGCTGGCAAGGGGTCTTAGGATATTGTTTTTAGTTTATATTTAATAAACAGAGAGAAAAACACAAGTCTGAATACAAGAAGCTAACTGACTTAATTCCACTCTGAACGCATTTGCCTTTGTTCATGTAGAATACAAGGGATCTTGTCCCCCAAGAGCTAGGGGGTGCAAGTCTCCCACGTCAGCAAACACACCTGTGGATTGTGGAGCCAGAGGTGGCATTACCCTTCCCAGGACTTTGAGTCCCATGTCAGCTGTACATCCCCTGGCATTCATTGAGTCAGGTGCCAAAGCTAATGTTCTCACATCAAGGATGGACTCAGAGAAATTTTAGAACCAGATCCTGGAGTCAAGAGTCAAGAACTCCCGCATCCCCAGATGTAATCACGTTTGAAATTTTACTTGTACCTTCCGAGTCCTTCTGTCACAGGTTGGCCTGGTACAATTTTCAAACCACAGTGCCAAGATACTGCGTAATGACTGCCTAATCTCACCATTTCTTTGCCAGGAAGCCATAGATCATCATTCTAAGACAGGCTGATAAGCCCATTCACACAGGATTAAATACCTCTGTCCCAAAATGGCTATTACTCTTGACAGACTGATTAGCAAGTGTAGGGAGCTGAAAACTACAATCAGAATAAATTGGACGCTTTAAAATTCACTAGAAGGATGCTTTTAATTACACTGGCAAGTCTAGAGTCTAGATATATTTGGATTGCACAGACGCAGTGCAATTTCTGACTAATAGTGCCTAATAGAGGAATGTCAAGTCTTCAACCTGTAACATTCTTATGTATAAATCATCACATATGTGTTTTAATAATTGTTCTCCCAGCTGTGTGGCCAGGGAGCTTTCCTGCACCACAGGGGTCTGTCTGCTGTCTCCACACTGGTTGAAAATACACCGGACCTTGAGACCTCAACACGTTGAGGGCAGGGGAACAGCAAAGACTACGCAAAGACGACCAGCACAACTTGGCTGTGGAGGTGCCCTGCGGGAGCCTGAAGGGAACACAGCACTGGCCCTGCTGGCCAGGCGGTGACCCACAGAGCCTGTGACTCTCGGCAGACAGCCAGAGCTCAAATTCCTGCCGTGCTGTTCATGAACGGTGTGACCCTGGGCCATTATTTAACCTCTCTGAGCCTCAATTTCCCCACCAGTAAAATCGAGAAATAATAGTACCTGTCTGGCAAACTCTCAGTGAAGACTGGATGAAAGAATGAAAACATCAATGAATGAAGGAAGAAGTGAAGGCATAAAAAGGCATATCTTGGTCCTTTCCTGACATAGAAAATTGGAAATAAAATCGAGAGACTAAGTGACTTAGATACCTAAGTATCAATCTGGCCAGTTAACGCTGACAGTGCACGGGGGTCAGAAGCGCCCGCTCTGGAGCTGACGACGTGGTAGCTCCCTTTGCTTAGCTGTGACACGAAACTGGAAGGGACATTTCCCCATCAGGCTGTACGTACCTCGGGAAAGGGCCGTGTTTGATTTACGAGAGCCTAATGTATAGTGAGCACTGAAAACATATGAGTCTCATGCAACGTAAAAAGCAATAGAATGATAACGAAATTGATTCTGCCGAGCTGTTATTCCAAGATAGATGGATAAATAGATCGATAGGTAACAGTAGATATATAGATATCTCCAGATTCGCTCGCCGAAGCCCATCAGTTCATGAGTCAATACATCCTTTCTTCCTTACCCTAATTTGAATTTCTGTTTGCAATATAAAATGGTGATATACTCTGTGTGATAAATAATAATGAATCCCGAAAGATGTCCACGCCCAAATCCTCAGAACCTGTAACTATGTTGCCTTGTGTATCGAAAGTGACTTACGGATGTGATTAAGTTGAGGATCTTGAGAAAGGGACGTTATCCCAGATTACCTGGGCAGTTCCCAGGAATCACAGGGTTCTCATAAGTGACAGAGGAAGACAGGAGGGGCAGAGTCAGAGGCACATTGAGATACTGTGCTGCTGCCTTTGATGACAGAGAAAGAGGTCACATAGCAAAGAACACCGGAAGCTTCTAGAAGCTGGAAAACGAATGTATTCTCCCCTAGAGCTTCCAGTAGGACTGCAACCCAGCCAACACTTTGATTTAGCTCATTGCAACCTAATTTGGACTTCTGATCTCTAGAATTATATGATAATAAATTTTTAGTATTTTAAGCCTCTACATTTTCGATAATTTGCTATAGCCACAATAGGAAGTTAATACAACCAAATGACAGCAGAGCATTCTTAACGGGACAGAGAGTCACAGTACTTCTCTGTGCACTGGTGGTTTGATTTGCCTTGCAATTTCAACTGGTGTTTAACTATATTTCAAGTAATAAGTGGACAGAGAAGCACAAAAGTGTGACTCGCCATCGAAAGCAGGGTTAATCTACTTTCTCGAAGTTTAGTACTTCCTTTCTGCGCTGCATAATCCTTCCAGAAAAGTGTCAATACCTCATGGCAATTCCCCGAATTGGCGAAATTGCCAACATCTAATGTCATTCTCTTCTACCTCATTCTGTGTGTTTGCTAAATTAAGCCAACAGAGTCTAAGGGTCTATTTTCCCACTATTCCTGCTTTAAAAATCGGAGCTAAAGGTTGACAGTTCACTGCTGCTCACCCAAGTGAAAAATTTGTAGCCGTGAAGGTAATGTAATTCGAGAGGATATGGGATGCCAGGTCCTGTTGCAACTTAAATAAATCTCAATGAATTAAGCTCCCGTAACAACCTTTCAGCAACATTGCACATTGGATGTTCATAGAAATTCCTTGAAGCAACTGCCATAAAGTATAAGTGAATAAAGAGCCTTTACGCTAAAACACCAATGCTCAGTGCTTCCCCTGCTCCAGCATCATTTAAAATGTTCTAGAATGGGTGTGGATGTGACATCACAGGGGCTGGTCTAGCTATTGTCCCCGGGGCTGCGGCAGGGAGGTGGTACCACATAGTGGTGGTGACCACGTCCAG
Source organism: Lepilemur ruficaudatus (assembly GCA_963574885.1). Lineage (NCBI taxonomy): Eukaryota > Metazoa > Chordata > Mammalia > Primates > Lepilemuridae > Lepilemur > Lepilemur ruficaudatus. The sequence continues at coordinate 164,772 of CAUYRT010015006.1, read as the reverse complement.
GGTTTTCTCACTTCTGGCTAAGCTCCCACAGTGAAGTTCAAGCACTCTAGCCACGTGAATCAGTAGAGACCTCAGCAGGAATGCAGGACCTCTGCATATTGGTTTATGGGCTAGAATGTAATGAAGGGAATATTTCGAGGTGTGGAAGGATTATTATTATTATTATTTTGGAGACAGAAAGCTCACAGCAACCTCAAACAAGCGATCCTCCTGCCTCAGCCTCCCGTGTAAGCTGGGACTACAGGTGCACACCACCGTGTCCAGCTAATTTTTACTACTTTTAGTAGAGACAGGGGTCTCACTTTTTGCTCAGGCTGGTCTTGGAATCCTGACCTCAAGTGATCCTCTCACCTTGGTCTCCCAGAGTGCTGGGATTACAGGCATGAGCCACTGCTCCTGGCCATGAAGGGAGTATTTATAGGGTTAAGGCCAGTAAGAAGGGTTTTTGAGAAACCCAGAAGCTGGCATCAGCAGACAGCTGTTATCATCATGGATCTGAAAGGCCAAAGGGGGGAAATATTCTTACTGGAGTCCCATGAAAGCTACAACCATGCACGGAGGCAGCCATGGCCAGAACCATGTTGCCACAACACTGATCTTTTTCCTTCCCCCTTCCAGACTCTTTCTGGTGCCTCTTGTTGGCCATTGCTGACCACAGTCCCACTGATAAAGGCTGTGGGTGATGGGGTCTGTAGGGTCAGCCCTGGGCACAAGACATTGCAAAGGGGACTTACAAGGCGACGGTGTGAGGGCAGCCAGCACGCTGCCCTCACACGCTGAGAGTAAGCAGCACGCCTGGTATTCATGGGTCTGACCTCATGTCCTCTTTCCTGATTTAATCCTGTAACCCTTCCCACGATATATCACAGCAAAGTGAGAAAGTAGACCCTGTCTACAGGAGGAAAAACCTAAGGACAATCTGCCAATACAGCTACACTCAACTTCTGCCCTAGTCATTACCTTAAGGATCTACTGAAAAAACACAAAATATGTGTGCAATGATCACCAAAGCATCATTTGCATTCAGGAAAGCTGCTGTTATGGTACACTAATGCAATGCTATATTACATGGGCAATACACATGCTGTAGAATGTTTTTGTCAACATGGAAAGATGTCCAAGAAATACTTTTAAGTGAACATAGCAAGGTTCAAAATAGTGTTAATTGTAGGACTTCTTTCATCAATCCTAATATATTGTGCACAGAGTGGGATATTTTCATGAATTAATCACTATACTTTTCATTCCTGGGATTTCCTTTTTGAGTGTATTTAAACTAGACCCTGCAGTCTGCTGCTCAAGTCAAGAAGGGTTCTCAGAAATGCAGACAATCAAATAAATATCTGTGCCTGAATTTCAAAGCCTTCAAATCAGATTTTGGAAGCTTATAGCAGAGATCATATTTTGAGAGAAAAAAATTAGCATAGTAAGTCCCAGTCTTAGAAGACCTAGACCATAGCATTTATGGCAGAAACAGTAAGTTCAGAAGAACACTTGATTCATCAAGAGAGGATTTTTCTGCCAAAGAAGAAATGAGGACTCCTTGGGTTTGGAAAGGAAGACTCATCAGAGAAGGAAATATGGGGTGAGCAGGTGTCTTTGGTGACTGTTCAAAGATTGGACTCACCCCCTACTGACTCTGGAAGACAAAGGGAGGTAAGGCAGAAGCGTTCGAGATTATGAGAAGAGATGTTAGCAAAGAATAGTGTGGAGTTTTCCCAGGAGACCAAATCAGCGCAGAGGGACACCCAGAGGCCATGGTCCCAGACAGACCTTGCGGCAGGGTCAAGGACAGCACCGCAGCAGCCTGAGTGGACCACACCCAAAGAGGAGACGAGGGTGAGAACAGTTGGGGGATGCCAGCGTGGTCACGTGTGCACATGCGAGGAACAGATGCCACCCAGTCCTACCGGGAACCCCAGGAACCAACAAACCCAACGGGCAGATCTGATTGAGCAAACCAGTCAAGTTCCTACCACTCAGTCGAAATTAATGTGCTGTAGATAATTACACTGCGTTCATTGCACCCTTGAGCTATGATCTGAGATTCGCAGCAGACATTTTAGCCCTCCACAACCTCCACCATCCCCAAACACACACACTGGGTTTACTGCAAAATTTTCCTCGGAACAGAAGCTCAGTGGGTGCGACGTGAAATAATCAAACATCGAGTGATTGAATAATCCAGAAATTGCATTGAATAAACACTGTGGAGTCCATACTCAGCACCAAACACGATGGACCAAATAAAGGGCTTTGCTCTCATAAGAGCAGAGGGAGGAAAAAGATAAAAGAATATGAAGAGAGAAGGGATGAAAAGCAAATAGACGTATAAAAAGTCACAAATGCATTAAGTGTCAGTGCAAAAAAAAAAATGACAAAGCAAGAAAATGGAAGTGAAGAGTCAATTACTGTAACAGGGTGCCCAGGGACACTGTTCTGACAACAGGGCATGATAATGACTTAGAAACAAGTTTTACGTAAGAATTAACCACGAAAAGCCCAAGAGGATAAAACAGTGCAATTAACTGTGGCCCGAGGAAGACACTTTTCCAACTGACAGAGCCAGCCAACATTTATCTGTTCCTTTTTAAAACTGTTTTCATTTTTATATAAAAAATTAAGCTTGCCTATTGCAAAAGCGCAAACAGTAAGGAGATGTATAAAGCAGAGGTTAAAATGTACGTCCCAAACCTCAGTAATAATCTCTCCCTCCAGATGGTGCCAATGCTAAATGTGTATGTGTAGGCACACAGGAGTGCATGTGTGGGGGGGGGAGGGGGATGAGTCATCTGTTGCTGCATAACCAACACCAAAACCACAGTGGCTGTAACAGCCACTTCATCTGCTGTGCATTTGGGGGCAGGCGGTGCAGCTGTGTGCAGCTCGGTGGTCCTTCCTCCTGTACTGTGTGGGGTCACCCATACAGCTATGGTCATCTGGTAGTCCGGTTGGGGGTTGGTTCTGGCCAGACCTCTTTCTCCATGTGGTCTCTCACCCTCAAGGAAGTAAATACAGATTTATTCCAGGGTTGAAACATTCCAGGGTTGAAACGTGACAATATTTACATATAATTTGCAGTCAGTTTTAATCTATTACACATTAGAGAAAACAAAGGTGAATGTTACGATATACTAAATAATAGGAAGAAGTAAACAAACAAATAGGGGAAAAATGTGGAAAGAATATAGAGTCCACTTACCAAATAAAAATGCACCTGGAAAGTAGAATGTTTGCAGAAGATGCTGACCAGTGGCTAAAGGAATGCCACTGGAAACGTTATATATTTTTCCACACACACAAAATACTTTCGACGTGAAAATAGCTATCTTTTTGGCAGTTTACGGAATACCAGACACAGTACCAAGTGAAAACTGTACTGTTAAAAATCCCATTTCACAGATGAAGAGACAGAATCTGGGAGGCTGTCACTTGCTCCAGTAATTGAAAGATGAGGTCTTGGGCCAGCGGGAAATGCAACTGGATCCAGGGGGGTGGCTAGGAGCCTCTAGCTCTATAACCCATCAAATGCTTCTCTTCAAAGAACTTTGCACCTGCTATAACTATAGACATTGAAAAGAAACCCTTCAACCCACCAAAGAAATGTATAAAGCTTTACCATAGTATACCACAGTATGGATTTGGGGTTTCATCTCCTCCAAAGTACTGATTTTTAAATAATAACTCTAAGATCTGATTGGGAAGAAAGTGACCAAAGTGATATTCGTAGAGTTAGTTACATATGAGGACTCAGGCCAAGGTCTCCCGCCATGTCCAGCATCCTTTCCTATATGCCTCTAAGCCTCCTAATAGCGGTCTCTTAACAGATGGCACACATACCCCAAATAGCTTGTCTGAATGCTTTTGTCCTGTTCCAAGACCTCTTCAAATGCCAATATGAAATCCTAGGTCCCCATGACTGATGTTACCCCCTATCTCATCATACTACTAAAATCTCCACCCTGGGAGGGGCTTATCTGCCATTTTATGACCACGAGATGTATGTGCCTGTCCAGTCTCTCACTGTGCTTGTGTGCCCTGCACTCTGTCTGAAACACGCAATGATGCTCACTCTCTCTGTGCGTTACCCATGTAACCTCTAGAGAAGCCCCTGACCCCGTCAGTCGAGGAGGCAGATTTGAGGTGGTCCAGTCCTCTCACCTCTGGGTTGACCTCCCCCAGAATAAATTTCCTTTCTTCCTTGACAATCCTCCTTGTCTCAGTAATTGGCTTCCTGTGTGGTGAGCAGCTGAGCCTAGGAAAACCCCCCTTGCGGGTTCATTAATGCAGTCAGCTAGAGAAAACAACTTAGCCATTTTTTTTTAAGATGGCATTTAGCACATAGGGGTGGCTGTCTCTCTGTGATTATAGGCAGGTTCTTCTGTTCTTTGGATCATTCCAAAACAACATTTAAAAGCCTGAATCCAGTGGGATGGAACTGCATAATAAAACCAAGTCTGGAAAACACATTTTTAAAGAAAAGTCCACAAGTTATTTTTGTATTTTTCAGCAAAGGTGCAGAGGGTCGACCATTTCATTTCTCTTTCAGTGCATATTATTTTTGCTGTGTGTGAGACTCCTTTCTTGCTCACTTACTACGTTGAGCTATATGAAAGCACCATGTTTTATCAGCTTAAAAAAAGCAAATATTGACTATTTCAAGTGGCTCAACTGAGTGGTTATTCCCCATTAAACCCCCATCCCACTCCTATTTTCCTTTCCTTAGAGCCAACCATTTAAATGTGATTAACGTGTCTTTTGTTGTGGTCCTGGCAAAATATGTGTTGCTATTTGGGGTAAATAGTATACTTGTTTTTTTTTTTTTTTCATTCAGTGCAATATTTTTTAAAAAAACATCTATTTGTGTTGCTGCTTTTAAATCTGCATTTTCATTTCTACCTATTGCTCTGTGCCTCTCAGTGTACCAGTATCACATTTTTACCTCTACTGTCCCATCGGTGCCTGCAGGTTGCCCCCTAGCATGCACCCCCCAGATATAGCACCTCAATAATCGTTCTCACACATACATGCTGCTGGATTTGTCTTTTTCTTATCGATTTGTACAAGTTCCCTCTGTATGTCATCTATCAAGCTTTTGTTAGGTTAGACCCTGCAAATACCCCCAGGAAGATATTCTCTGATCTCAGCGTGCTTCAGCAAATCGAGTCATGATCTCAACAAAGCAAAGCACCATGACAACGCAGTCTTCCTCGTCACTATATCCTCTCTGCAGTCGCAGCGAGAAACAGATGCCTAGGGTTCCTCACAATCTCGTTTTCATTGGAGCTAGTTCTTTTCAAAATATGTCAAAACATTTTCCTTTCCATATGTCTGCATGGTCTCCTTTACTTATAAAACCATTTTTATCTTTTAAAAAATTTTTAAACAGACCCTAGTTTTCCACTTTAAGAAAAAAAAAAAGATGTTCAATGGTCTAATTCTTGAGAAATATAATATATGAATAACTACCAGACTCAAAGTGTGGAAAAATGGAAATTCTAGCATGGGAAAGGAACAGGCATGCATTATTTTTGCTCTGCAGATAAATTCACCCTCATTCCCTTCCTGGTAACTATACCTTCCTTCCCACTGAAGAACCACACTCCTCAGACTCTCATTTCTGCCTGCATGGAACCCAAGCTCTGCTTACAGAGGAAGCTTAAATAACATGACTAACTCAGCCCATGTGTTACTTCCTCTCTCCACGGAGATTGGCTCAGGTTTGGGTGTGTGACCCAGGCAGAGCTGGTGAGGATCATTGAGATGTCCTTTGTCCTTCTAGGTAAGATTCTCAAACTTTCCCGTGGGACCTGACCTTCCGGAAATGTAAAATCTGAGTTAAGGCATCCCTCTTTCACCTACTCATTGATTATCTTGTTTATATATAAAGGAAAGTCTTTCTGAGAAGCTGAGCACACTCCTGGAGGAAATGAGGAAGTTTTCTAAAGGAAAACTACTTCAGACAGAGAAGATCGTGTGCAAAGTCCCTGCGGCAGATGCATCCTTGGACCATTGGGGGGAATTCCAGTCGTGTGAACAGAAAAAACGGTAGGGGGTGAAGGAAAAGCCTGTTTGCAAATGACAGCAGCATGGCAGAGAAAAAGACAGAGTGAGAATAAGTCAAAGGGTCTTGGTGATGTATTTGATAGCAAATGAAGCCTGAAGGCAGCCCTACCACTCAGGGCTCCTTTAGGATGTCTGGACACAACAAGAATGTGAGATTTTAAATTCTAATAGAAAGGAAAATTCTCCATGCATCTGAAGAACGTAGAAGTCAGCATGAATCCATTCCTGGGGGATTATCTTCTGAGATGAAAAAGGGTCACAGGCAGCAAGAGGTGGCAGGTCTCGGTTCAGTCTTTGCACATCATCTCCCTTCACCCAGCCCTGCAGCCCGAGCTCCTCAGGGCATCCCGGTTGGCCTCTTTGAAGAAGAAGGGCTGTTCTGCGTTAGCGACAATGGAAGCTTGTGGAGAGATGAGCAGAAGTCGAGGAAAACCACCAATGCAATTCACAATCCCTGGACTCTCCAAGACTGCACAAGAAAAGGAAAGCAAGTAAGTAATTAATGCAATGCATACAAAATGATGTCCACCTACCACCTCCAACAAATCGCTCATTGCCCACCCCAGCTCTCGCCAACAATGAAACATCAAATACAGTGTGTTCTCCACCAGCTCCTAGCAAAGACAGTGCAAAGAGGAGGAAAGTTAGATTTAGCACTAATTGACACTGCGGCTGAACAGTGTCCATCCACTGCAGGAAAATGTTGAGTCTTCCTTTTCCTGGGGAAAAACAAAAAATACAGAGAGCTTGAATAGCATTTGTTTCTAAACTATGTGCACAATGAATTGTCCATCAGCAGCCAAACTGTACATTGTCATGACTATTATTTGACATCCCACCTGTCATTTGTGGCATCCTAGTGCTTTAGAACTTGAGTATTTGTACTTATTTTCGTCATCTTTTTGTGTTGCATCTACTTGGGAAGGCTGTTCGTTGGAGATACTCAGACATCTCCATGATTTTCATTAAAATGAGAGTAATGCTATGGTAGAATTTTATACTTCTGTAAATCTCTCCTTCATAGATGCTACTGACAGTGCATAAAGATTGAAATGCAAGGGTATGAATTGCAATGTCATTTATAATCCCAAACAAAGTAAACAGCAAATATGCTGTAACCAGGTCCCTGAATTTGAATCTGATATTTACTACCTGAACGATCTTGAGCAAGTTGCTTCATCTGCCTACGACTCAAGTTTCCTCACACGTAACATGGAATGATAATAGATTCTACTTCTCTGGTTATTGTGAATATCACATGAGTTACTATGTTAGGCACTTGGAAGAGTACCTGGTGCATGTAAATAATAAATATCCCCTGCTATCATTATTGAGTAGCAATTAGTATTACATTATAATTAATGAGACTGCATAAATATATCATGATACATTTGTATAGTGTGAATTTTTAATTCATCATCTACAAAGTTTTTCTAAGGACATAATCAAGCATTTGGGAAAGGGGATATATATGCAAAGATGTTCATGGTTAGCATTATTTATGACGGTAAGAAACCTTTGAAAGCAACCTACCTATCCATCATTAAAATGATTAAATAAATATGGTTCAGACATGCTATGTATAGAGTAATAAATCACCATCACAATCATGACCTAAAGAGAAGATGGCATCATGAGAAACATTTGCATAATTATGCACATAATTATGTATATGCATAATATAATTATATAATTAATGATTATAATTAATATAATTAATTATAATATAATTAATATAATTATATGTGTATATCATTTGCACATAATTATGTCACAAATATTTGGTTTTCGTTGGGGATACTCAGAGACACGTTTTATTGCAAATGTGAACCTACAGATGGGGTGGAGTCCACTAAAGGTTGAAATAGAAAGGCATGCCTTAGGAGATAATTCTTAGAAGAATTATGTGCCCTAATGTATATTTGAAAAAGCAAAGTGATGCGGAGTATCATTCACAGAGAATATGGGCAAAACCCAATGTGGTGTTCAGTTGGTTTATTTCCCCTCTCCACAGGCCAGTTAAATTTCAGGTGAATTTATTCATAAAGTAATTGAAATCGAGAAGTGTGGCTCCACCAAGCACACCGGCCCGTGCGGCGTAACCCTGCAGCTGAGGTTGGAAGGCGCGCAGCCGACCAGCTCTGGGGTGAGATACTCAGGTTTTATCGTCTCCTAAAATCCAGGAGGAACCCGAGGAAAGATTAAAATTCTGATTGCGTTTCCGATATGGAAAAGGGACTGAAACTAAAGGCAAGACTTAAATAGGCTTTTTTTTCACCGCAGGCGGTTTCTCATCTCCTTTATCTTTTATGTAGATATTTTTACGCCTCCAGTATTGATTTATGAGAAACTTAAGAAGGCAGTTTCTTCCTTTCTTTTTCATTTTTGTGGCAAACCACCCCCCTCCACCCTCCGCTTTATGTGAAAGAGCCTAAGTAAAACGCAGTGTAAATTTTCCCTGAAAGCTTATATGGAAAGCCATAAACCTCCGTTGCCGGGACCTCATTTCGTCCAAGGCCAGGTTGCAACACGATATATTTGAATTTAGGAGCGTTTTATGAAGCCACGGGAACATGTCTCGAGGAATGCATAACAGCTTGATAAGCCAACGACCCTCTCTTTAATCCAAAATTCAAAAAAATAGTGTAATTCTGGTGGGGTTTTTTTTTGGGGGGGTCAGCCAGCGAAGTGAGTGTTGAGACCCCCATTTTGAGTGTGAAAGGAAGCCCTGTTGAGTCCCCTAATTTCCAAGGTTGCTTTTCAGCGCCAGCTGAATAAAGTACTTCCTGGGAAGAGAGAATAAGAAAGGCCTAATGAGCCCCAGCTCCACAGGGCCCTCATTACCACCCTGGCCGTCAGCTGCAGAGAGGATTGGGACAGAGGTTCAGAGAAAGACAGAGTGAATCTGCAGGGCTCGCCGGGCAGCGGCCCTGTGCGTGAAGAGTCCCCCAGCTCGCAACGCCAAGAGAAGCTGGCTCCAGAGAAGCCTCAAAGAGGGCTTTGGGGGAAAACTGATGATGCATTGGAAGGAAGGCACCCACGGGGTCTTGGGCACTCTAGCAGGACACTGTGATGCAACGTGCTTCGATGGACCTAGCTGCCTCATCCGTCGCTGTGCTGGGAGCACACACATCCTCCTGGAAATGGGCCTCCGTCGGGGCTGAGGAAGCCCCTCGATGCAAGGACACAGGCCGCGTGGCAGGGCCCCTCATACAACCAGCAGGCTCGAAGTCCCGCCGTGTCTCCCACTCGTCTCCGCGAAGCTAATTCCCCACTGCGTGGCCAACAGGAGAAAAGACGTTCATGCAGCTGAGGCCGTTTCCGTCAAGCACACAGACAGCTCGAGCACCAAGCATCAAGCTGGGCAGGTCTCTCTGCAAGGGGCCACCCGGTCAGACCTTTAAAAATCACCAGCAAGATCAACGCCTCACTAACCACAACATCTCAAACCCCTATAAACAAGGGACAAAGGGATGAAGAAAAAGGGAAGACCACAGTATTCTTTTATAAAAGTTGACCAGCGTCAGATGAGATAATGAAGACTACTTAGTGCCACACTTTTGCTGTCTTTGTGCTTTTTGTTGGTCACGTTGCTGTTTAAAGTGGCCCCCAAGTGTAGTGCTGAAGCGCCGTGTGGTTCCTTAAGCGCAAGGAGGTCGTCATGCCCCTTATGGAGAAGAGACGTGCGTTAGATAAACTGTGTTCAGGCTTAAGTTATAGGGCTTTTGGCTGTGAATTCCATGCTAGTGAATCAACTATATATATACATATATATATTTAATAAGGTGTCTGTAAACAGTAGTACACATGAAACAAGATTATATACTGATCAGCTGATGAAAACGTTGTGAATAGAGGCTCAGAGAAAACCAAACCCTGTATTTTCCCTAGTAGCAATCATTAAATATGCGTTAATTCATTTGAATATAGCTGCTGTGAATAACAGAAATCGGCTGTATGTATTACATATATAACATACACACACGTGTGTGTGTGTGCACATAGATTGGAGGGGGATTTAGGACATAATAATAATGGTAGTAAAAGAAATTAACCAAATCAAGGGTGTTTTTCACTCTGCAATGGTTTCCCAGAGAGACTGTGGAATAGAGTGACTCTTTAAAGTAGCAGATTGTAGGTGCATTTTTCATCTGACCTGGGTGGTTTAGTTTGTAACTGATCCGGTAATGAGGCATGTTTGGGGTGAGGGCGGGCAGAGGCAGAGCTGGCTACACCACCCAGTCCCACTGAGTTGCGTCTCGGTTAAAACTCACCCGTTCCCCTCAGGGAATCACCGACTTCGATTTGAGTGTTCAGCGGAGCCTCATAGAAAAGGGCTCCATTTCTAAAGTCTGCATGGAAGCCGAATGCACATAGCATTAAATTATTCCTGAAAAGTCTCTTAAAACCAAAACCACCCATAAAGACAGAAAAATTGCATATTTTAACATATCCAGCACAGATGGTTTTTCCCCTGGCGTCGTGACAGACTGCTGTTTCTTCTGCTGAGCCCTGTTGAAGCTCTTGACTTGAGTTTAAGACACGGCATTGTAAAACACTTACACACACACACACACACACACACACAGAGCATACTGTCTCTAAAGACAAGAATTACAAGAGAAGAGTCTAAAGGTAATAAATCGGGAAAGGGAATCAGAGACTCGCATGTCCTCACCCTGGGCATAGAGACATCGAGTGGACAGATGAGTTGACACATCTGTGTCTTTTCCGTTGTATACTGTAGTCTCTCACACTCTGGTTTTGGATGAACGTACATACAACGACTGTGAGAGCTGAATGTGCACCGTCCTAAATCAAGATCGGTTATGTGCAGGTGAGAATAATCGTAAACATCTCTTATCGGTCAATCAACATTTGAACGAAAGCATTATTAGAATACTCGACTTTTTAAATATACTGGTGTGTAAAACGTCCTACTCAGTTCAGGCATGTCAACAGGACAGGTGCAAAAGGAAGGAACCACACCAGCAATGATTGCCATAGCAACAACAACGACAAATGGCCCTCCACTTCCTGAGCACATCTGATGCACCAGGCACCTGTATGTTGCTTTAGCCTTTCTTTCTCTATTTAAATCTCACGGCAATGCTGCCGTGTGATCTATTACTGCCCCCATTTTACAGATAAGGAAAGGAGACACAGAGACACTAAACAACCGGTCATACAGCACACAGGCAGTGGGTGCTGAAGGCAGAGTGTGCAGCCGGGCTGTCTGGCTCCAGAGCCCAGGTTTCTACCACTGCACGGAACAGGTATCATTATGACATCACTAAAAGGGAGCATCTGCTCGTAATAAAAGCAACACAGGGCGGAGGCAAGTAGAATAAGGAATATAAATAAAATTGTCTTACAGAGTAGTGATCTAGCGTCAGACCCTCAACATTGTGAAGAAGCCTATATAAAAATAAAAGCTTTATGAAACCTGCTACTGCCTTTATTGCAGCTTTTATGGCTTGGAGGATGCCGCCCACTGCCTTATCAGTGTTTTCTATAGAAATGATGCTTTGTTAAGCAGTTTGGGAGTTTTGCGTCCATTTGGAAATATAATTAAAGCTATGGACGCTTTCTGGAGGTAAAAATGCGTACAACCGCAATATTTTTGGGAAAAAAAATTCTAAGGGAAATTGACTCCCTGGTGTTTATTAGGGAACTGAGAATTCTCAGCCTACGGGGTAATTATTTCTGCTCTAAATCAAACTGCTGGTGATATTTTTCTTCCAGACCTCAATGGCAGGAACACCTTCATGGCCCCTTCTAGCTGGTATGTTTGATCCCCATGGAAAAATGAGAAATATTTGATGAATTGTGTTTCCTTTTTTGCCAGGAAACCCTGAGATACATCTTTTTTTTCCCCCTCTCAGTGACTATCAAAGAGCCTATGACCTGCACAGCCTGGTCCAACGTTCCCCCTGGAGTTGATCCCTGGCAGTTGTTTTTGCCTTCTTTTACATGAGTCACTTACATTTCTCTACTTTGTCATGTGTATTCTCCAAAGCTACTTCAGAAATGCCAACTGTGAGCTAAACCGCATGTTGGAATTATTAGAGGAACAGGGGCTGTGTTCATGTAAAGTAACACTTGCAGTGATTATTTTTCCTCCCTAAGAAGTCTTTAACAATCGCTCATTAGGAATCTGCTTTTCACTGAAGGCTTGGTATTTTCTGGTCACTTAATTTCAGATGCCACACTTATCCACTGGGATGAATTGTAAAATATTCCATGACTTCCCTTTGCTCCATTGATTCTTGCTGTAAATATAAGAATAAAATGTCCTCCTAATTCTTGCTTCCCGATGGATTCTATGCATAAAGGTGAAGTGCTGTTAAGTAAACTACTAGAAATATGGGAGACTGAACTACGGAGATGTGAGCTGTCACGTGACCTGTTTCAAGAAAATATTACAAAAAAAACATCTGTGCATCTGATAAGTCAAAAGTATGATATATATAGATACACATGTACATGTACATATATATGGATGCATACATACCTGTGTAAAATGACCACTTTTCCCCTCACCTCTGTCACACTCACACTAGTCCATATACCTTAAATGTGACCATTTCCTGTTCTCTCCCATGGCCACCTAGTCCAAGCCACCAACATCGCGTACCTGGGTACCTGCCATACCTCCAAGTGACCTTTTCTGCTTCTGCTCTTGTTCTTTTACAGCCTAGTCTCCTCATAGCGGCAGACTGAGTCTTTTCTAAAGTGAAACAATTCCTGTCACTTCTTGGCTCAAAACTCTCCAGTAATTTCCTGTTGGGTTAGAATAAAAAGTAAGTCCTTACCATGGGGTATTAAGTAGGGTTAGGTTCAGCTGTAGGTCACAGGGGAAAAAATATACATATATACATTAAATAAAATACAAGTTTATTTTACAAGTTTATTTCTCTCATGCATCCATGAAGTACATTAGCACAGGGTGGGTGTGGAGCTCCGGTCCACACTGGAGACTCAGGCTTCTCTTCTCTTTCTGTTCCACCATGCAAAGTTTCTGTTCCCAGGAGCACCTCATGGTCCAAAATAGCTGCTAGAGCCCCTCTTGTTATGGCCCATATCCCAGGCATAACATAGAGACAAAGGCGGCCAGCTTCCTCTATTGAAGTTCACATCCTGGAATTACAGTTGCCACTTGCTTTTGCATATAGAAACTTAGCACTGGGTCACAGGGCCACACCCAGTTGCAGCAGAGATTGGCAAAGGCCGTCCTTATTCCGGGTGGTGCAGCGCCCAGCTAAACATCAGGATTCTGTTCCTGGGAAGAACAGGGAGAGCAGATTCTTGGGACAATGCCAATCTGGGACACACATGGCCATCCAGGCCACATGGTCAGGTCCCTGCCACCTTGCTGACCTCTGCCCCCTTTCCCCAGTCCCACTCTGCTCCAGCCACAGGGCCACCTTGCCCTTGGTCTCCAAGGAACCAGGTTAATTTCAGTCCCTGGGCCTTTGCGCTGGCTGTTCCCTCCACCTGGACGATTCCTCAAATATTCACAGCATTCCTCTTTCACCCCACTCAAGCCTCTGCTCCCAGCAAAACCTCCTTCGGGAAATTTCCCCGCCCACCCTACCCTGACAGTCCTTGTCATGCTGTCTTCTCACCTAGCTTGCTTCATTCTGCACCCTGATACTGGAGATTTGTTTTGGCATTTCAACTAAAAGGAAGAAAAGAAGGTGTCTTTTACTCCCATCCTCATCTCTGCCTATCTGGAACCCTTGGGAGAAAATGACAGTGTTTTAAAAGAGTAAGGGGAAAAAAGTTCAGCTGGGCTCTTTGGGAAACCGGTAGCCTCCAGGAGAGTGGATCTCCCTAGAATCTCAGGCTGTGTGTGACTTTGGAAATGCAAATACTGCCTTTTTTCCCCTCTCGCCTGAATCAGCAGTGTGTCTATCCTAGTAGTTGTCCAGCTGAGCTGAAAGGGCTTTAGGCAGACAGCTGCTGCTGGGAAAAGAAAAAGTCCTTAGAAAATGTGTCTGTCGTGGCTAAGGTAGAACCCCCTAAGCCTACAGCAGGGACCAGAGAAGACTCTCACCCCACGGTGAGTGAATTTAACCAGAGCGTGGTCTCGCCACTCTCAGAGCCCTGAACCTGCAGACCCTTAACCCTCCCTCCCCAGGAAGCAGGAAAATGACATTTTCCCAGCAGTCCAGGTGCCCCGACCCTGACAGGTGCACAGCAGCCGCCCCAGGATTAGAGGAGACCTCTGTCGCGTCCCGCAACCAAGTGCACCAGTGACCCGCGCTGAAGGGCACGTGGGCGGCTGCTCCCCCGGCCTGGAAGCCTCTTGCATCTGAGTCTGCTCTGGTCTACTCGCCCCACCTGTGCATAGTAATAATGACAATCTTAATAACAACTACTGTGCTTTTGTGTGTGTGTGTGTCCCAGGCACTGTGCACAGCCCCTACTAGCAGCCCTCAAACCACATCTGACCTAATCTCCGGTATCTGCCGGGGTAATCCCACGTTTCTGTCAACCCGGGGTCCCGTTTGAGACGCCTGCTCTTCCGTGGGCTCTCAACACCACAAGATGGAAGACATCAGGCCCAGACGGACTAGTCCCCCGTGGGTCCCCAGTCTTACTTTGACCGAACTGGGGTCCAGGGGGGGCACGGGGCCCCATGGTTGGGGGAAAGGGAGTGCAAAAATGGGGCACCCCACTCCCATTCACACAGTCCCGCAAAGTCCTGGGGTGGAGGATGAACAATGGACGTTACACCTCAGCCACACCCCCTCCTAGAGCCAGGCTCTGCTGGCGGGCTGCGGGAGGTTTCCCATGGGGTGCAAGGTCCGAGGAGCCCCATGGGTCCGCCTGTCTGGGGAAGAGGCACCTCTCAGTGGCGATCCTGGTGGGATCAGCGCACCTGCCAGATCCCCAAGGTAAACCACGCGACAGACGTCCGCTCCGGCCTTACCTCTGCCCCGTAAGGCGTCCAGCACCGGGCTCAAGCCCCTCACCCGAGGAAGCACTGCGTCCTCCGTTCTGCCAGCGCATCCTGAGATCCGCCTGCCCGCGGCCCCCGCCCCCTGCCCCTTCGCCCTGCGACCCCAGGGGCTGAGTGGGCCGGACCCGCTGCGTCTCCGCGGCCCGCGCCGCGCCCCTGCCGCGTCCTCTCCACTGCGAGCTTGCAATCGGGACCTGATAACTTTTCTCGCACCGCCGCCTCCAGCTTCCAGGCTAGTTTATTTCCCGCTCCAGGACTCTGGGACCACAGTCTCCGTCCCGCCCCTGGCACCATCCCCGCCAGGGTCCGGAGCCGGAGACCAGCCGGGCGCAGGAGGAGAACGCGCGGCGGCGGGATGGGGAGACTCTCTCGCGGGCTGCCGGCGCTGGGCCAGGGAAGGAAGACGAGAGGAGACCGGGCAGCTCTTACCTGTGCTGACTCTGCATGTCTCGCGGAAACCGCGTTTGCAGATTCCCGCCCTCGCTCCCGCTGCACTCCCCGGCCGGTTCTGCCAGGGACCTGCCACTTGGACAGGGAGAGTGGCTCGGCCTCCCCTCATCTGCGGTGGTCACCTGTGGCAGGTGGTCTGCCTTTCCTCTCTCTAAATTGCGGATCACATCCTGCTGACTCCTGGGGAACTCCTGATTTGAGAAATTAAAAATCCCATACAGTTGATTTGGAATCATCTTCTGGATACAGCAAGAAGGAAAAAAAAAAAGACGTGAACAACAGTGTGAACAAGGGATACATACATATTTATATAAGTGGACGTATACCTGCATTTGCATTTGTAGATGTGCATGTGCAAAGACTCAAAAAATAAAAAGAAAGAAAGAAAAGAAAAAGAAAACACACCAGATACTACTAAGGGAAGAAAGGGTAATTATTCACTATTTGCCCTTATTTACTCATTGAGATTTTAACACATCGTGCTTGTGCTAACTCTTTAGGGGGGTGAAGAACCCCCCCCACCAGAACTGTTTCCCAAATAGCAGGTTTTTAGTTTGGTTTTGTTTTCCATTTTGATTTTGCAGAATTGGGCAGTAGAAATGTAAACTTTCCACCTCACCTCATCCTTTCCCACCAGTTTTCACCCACTGCCCTCTCTCTTCTCTCCTTGAGGTCACCTCTGCTGTCCCCCAGCCAGGCTCTTTCTGTTCTGGCCTGCCCTGGAGGGAGTGGCAGTCACAGCCTGGCCCCTCTCCCCACCCTGCCCCAGTGAACAAGCATTCAGATGCCAGCTGCAGCCCCTTCCCCAAGCCGCAGGGCAGCCCCCCCCCCAACTTCTGGTGCTCCTGCAGCCCCTGCACATACACCCAGGGATGGCTCAGCCCAACTCCAGAAAGGAAGCTCCACTGTCCAGGGGCACCATCATTCTCCTCCCCTGGAGCACCCCAGGGTGCCCTGAGTCAGGAGGCATTTCAAAAGGAAATCAAAGATCCCATGATTGAATGAGAATAAAAGAGACAGATACTAACAACCAAGAGCCCATTTTTGTCTTCAAACTGAAGCACACGGAGGTAAACCTCAACAGGCCAAAGAGAGGCTGGGTGGGCTTGAAGAAGCCACTCTTCGGGAGCACATGTGAGAGCTCTGGCCAGGCGGGGCTGGAAGACAGACAGCCCACTGGTTTGCTAGGGGTCAAATCTAATTATCACTTCTCTGTCCTCCTTGTTCTCTTCCCCCATCTATGAATTTTGTTTCCCTTTGCTTATTGGTTTATTTTATTCTGTATTTATTTCCTCCAAGTCCTAATTCTGTCATTTTAAAAATGGATATAACAAAAACCCATTGTGGAGATTTATGATATCATCATGTATGTACAATGCTTAGCGAAGTGGCTAGGATACAGTAAGAGGTCAAAAATATTAGCTATCACCATCATCATCACTCAATATACGCAAGGCCAATAAGAGAAAACATGTAGCATTGATTCAAATATTTACTTGGACTTTTAAAGTGATCCAGTGAAGACCAAAAAACCACCACTGGTTATAGAGGAAGGAATTAAATATTAATTTAGATGAGAGAGCACAGGAAAATCACTGGTATGAGCAGCTAAGGAGCTCCCAGGAGCTGGAGGACGGGATTAACCTTAATGGTTAAACTCTGCTCTCCAGAGGTGAGCCCAGGGACCCTTCTAAGATGCCTGATTACAGACTACAGAAATTGGTCAGTAAAAATAACCAGCACTACTATTAGGAGAGAGTAGGGGGCCAAGAAAAAGAGGGGGGGGAGAGAGAGAGAGAGAGAGAGAGAGAGAGGAATCACTACAGCTGAAGGTTTCAGATACGGCTAACACTAGAGTAGAGGGCTCTGTGTCCTTGGGGGGATAAATGCCCAAGCCAAAATTTCCTTTTCTTTTCTTAAGAGAAAAAAAAATTAATGCTAGTTGAGCAAAAGCTATTCTTTCTCTGTCCTCTCCTCTCTCTCTCTCTCTCTCTCTCTCTCTCTCTCTCTCTCTCTCTCTCTCCCTCTCCCCATTTTACCATCTGTCTATACATCTATCATCTGTTGATCCTAATGGAGGCGCTAAAAAACATTGCCTATATTTTCTATTTTGAATTATAGATATAAAAACATTTGTCTTATATTATGTATATCCTCAGAATTTCATATAAAAAAGGACATTTGAGGGAAGAGGTGGAGCACGATGTCCGAATACAAACCTGCTATGATCATCCCTTTGCACGAACAACAAATTCAACAACTATCCATGCAAGCAAACACTGTCAGAAGAAACGAAAATCCAGGGAGTGATCATACTACCTGGTTTTAACGTTGTATCAAGAAAAGAGGCACCAAGAGGGCAGGAAAGAGAGTCTGGCATTGCCTATGCTGCACTTATGCCCCAGCCCCAGGCAGTGCCAGGGCCAAGTGGAGAGAGAATCTGTGTGCCTAGGGGAGGGAGAGTGACGTGGCTGTGGGACTCGCCCATCAGAGTAAAGAAGGTTGTTTCAAATGCATGTGCCTGTTATAAATTACTGACTCTGTACTAGGGCCGATCCCTCGAAAGAACAAGCAAAGGGTCTTTTACTACTTGCTTTCCACAAACAACTGTCTCCAAGTGAGAGTTCTCTATTTTCCAAGAATATGGCCATTCAAGAAAAGATCAAATCATTTTCAACTTCAAAGACCCTAGAACAATTCCTGGTGGATCTGGCCCTATTCATTTTCTGTGGATCCCAAAGCTTC
Organism: Lepilemur ruficaudatus; assembly: GCA_963574885.1. Taxonomy (NCBI): domain Eukaryota; kingdom Metazoa; phylum Chordata; class Mammalia; order Primates; family Lepilemuridae; genus Lepilemur; species Lepilemur ruficaudatus. The sequence continues at coordinate 146,543 of CAUYRT010015006.1, read as the reverse complement.
GTGTCCCTCTTGGATGTTGCTCTGAGCTGTGGTTCCCGGGTAGAGGGGACACCGCCTTCTCATGAGCTCCAGCAACATGTGACATCTCCACACCCAGATTCACCCCCATCTCATCCAGACTTTCCTTTAGAGAATACAGAAAGAAAAAAAAGAAGAAAAACAAGGGAAAATAATCTTTGACTCCCTCCTTAAGACTTTTTAATTATTTGGAGTTTGTTTAACAGTAAGAAATTAACAGAGACAGTCATATCTTCCTTGCTATTGCTTTTAGGGAGAATTTCAAGTGCAAATTTAAGTGTTATCAATACAAGCCAAATATTTTCAAAAATCTTTTCCCTTTTCTTATGGTAAAGTTAAAAAATAGTTCCATCCTCAAAAATTACTTAGTTCATGAGTCCCTACCCCTGGGATGCCCGGGTTCCAGGGCTGGACAGAGAACAGCCCCACCTTATCCACTCTACCCTCTTCACACCTCCTCCTCTACCCACTCCCTGGCCAGCATCTCTTCCCTTTCCTGTACTGCGCATTCTTGCTTGACACTTAGGGTAAAAGTCATATATCCCACGTCGTGTTCCCCAAAGCCATTGCTCTTTATAAAGAAATATTCAGAAACTTTGAGTCAGGATAGTTTGGAAGGAGGCTGGCATTTGAGGTATTTGTGAGGGGCACCATTAACTCACATAGCCAGTGGTCCCTCTGCATGAATTTTCATCAAGGTTAAACAGGGCCACCTTGTGTTCCCCCGTTTCTGCTGTGGAAATCTTTTCATATTATCCAAGTCCTTTAAAACTAAAAGATATGAAAGCATTTCATAGTTAAAATTCACTCTGCCATAGATTATTTTTTTCCTTGCTTTCCTTGTCTAAGAATGCCTTAGGTCAGGTAAAATTTATTTTTATGCTGTTGAAGTACCACTTTGGCCATCTGGTTCTATAAATTTTACATTTGTAGGAATTTAAATGTACATTTGCCTTAGTTAATGATTTGACAAGAAATACTTGATGATAAATAGGACAATTGCCATATGTCTACAATGAATCAATTTGCTTTCTAGTCTGCAAAAGATACAATCTTGTTCTTGTACGTCTGTCAGACATTCAAGACAAAACACAAGCACACAACACAAAATACTTTTTTTTCCCCTAACAACCAAAATGTTTTCTAGTATTGGCAGTAAATGAGAAGATCTTGCTGCTGGCATTTTTACACGAAGTGGTATTTTGTCTTTATTATCATTGCACTTGACTTCATTACAAGAAACTCAAAATATTTAAAATAAAACACTATCTACATGGTTTGTAAATATTTTAAAATTATAATATATTGGGTAAAGTATGCCCAAAAAAGTGAAGTTAATGTGTCCAATGAAATTGAATGTGGGGTTACTGAAAGAGGTTTTTTTTATAAGTTTGCATGCTCTGTTGTGCTTCCTGGCACTAACAACAAATCATGGTAAAACTAACGAGTCTAAGTACTGGCATGAGGGGGCTTTGCAATCATCTTTTTAAGGAATGAGGCTTCTTTCTCTCTGGCCACCTCGTGGCTGTGGCTGGAGGGGCCCGTGACGGGGCTTGGAAGATGTGCAGAAAAAATTAACATAGCCAGAGAGTACTCTCCTTAGAAAGGTCTGCTTGCTGCCCCTTGGCTGTTGTCTGGGAACTTTGCACTTGAACTATTCCCTACATGATAATAATGACTCACTCTTCCTAGCCTGCTTGTGCAAATCATGTGGTTTATGCCGAACACCTGTTTCCTTTCTGGGAGTCTGGAATTTTGGCACATGATTGGCAGAGAGTGCCAACCTGAGTAGCCCCCAATAAAACCTTGTGCTTCCATGGACAGAAACATTGTAAACACATTGTTGCAGAAGAGGGCACTCTGTGTAACCCTTCCATGGGAAGAATAAAGCACCAGGAAACTTGTCCATGAATTCCTCCAGACTCTACCTCTGTCTTTGTCCCTTACAATCTGGCCATCTTGCCTCATTCTGCTGCTATGATAAATCTCAACCATGAGTGTAATGCTATGTTGAGTCCCTCAATGCCTTCCAGTGGATCTCTGAACGTGACGGGGATATCAGGGACCTCAAAACAGAGGACCAACCCGGAAAGCGAACATGGTCACTTCCAGAACCCACATACACCATCGACTCCAGGGGGCAGGTGGGACATACACATTTGAGCAGAGGAGAAGAGTCTTTGCAAATCACCTACCTGGGGTTTGCATCCTGTGCTGGCAACTGAAAGATCATAGAACTCAATGAGGCATGAAATGGGAATCTTATATGAACAAAAAAATAATAGATGAATATAAAATGGCGTGGTTTTGATGGATAAGGTTAGTTATGGTTTTGATGGATTCTAATGGAAAATGGGGTAAAAAAATATATGAGAGGCCTGAGCATATTAGAAAAAATATTTGACCTTTTGTCTTCTGGGATGCAAAACTGATAAAATATGCAAATTAGTATTATTTTTTACTATAAGGTTAGTTGAAATATGTAGAGATTTTAAAGGGAAGGTGTTTTCTTTAACCCAAATCTCACTAATTACTTCGGGAGAGGGAATAAATTGCTGTCATGTTACATATATTACACTGCAAAAATATTCATGTCCAAAATATAAACTATTTGAGTCCTTGGGCTGCTGGTGCTACTTGTCCATGTGGTACCTTTGTGGAAATTAGAAAAGGGCACTCCTGTCCGTCATATTTCTGATAACTGTTATGATAAATACTGTACCATATTGCATTAGCTCCAAGATGCTAGCATTTGCAAGGCTTCGTCTTATTTTGTGTACCACCAAGAAAAACAAATTATGCCCACTCAATAAATTATTTTTAGGATTCCTCCCCATTTCAGTCAATCGATAGAAGGTGAGTTAATGAAGGTACAATATAGGATGTGATTGTGTCTTGTTAACATGCGGCTGTCCCTGTTGTGCAGTGCACGGCACGCACAGCTGCAGGCATTTGCCCTGCTCATGTCTCAGATTTTACCTTCAGTGCTGTGTGCCTTTCATGATCCTGGCATTCCTTAATTCCACAAACTCTTGAGCGCAGACCCGAGGCCCCGGGACCACAGATGGCATAAGTAGAACTAATCCCATTTTCAGGATCAATCCTGGGTTCTGTAGCAGCCAGTTCAGAGAATGAAAACATATCCTTATACTTGGGAAGGGACAGTCCTAGGTCTGTGACTTCTCAGCTGTGTGGCATTGGGCTGGTTATACCACCTCCCTGAGCTCAGCTTCTTCACCTATAGAAATGAGATAGTAACATACACCCCTCAGAGCTGATGGAGGATTGTCCAATGCAGCTCATTCGAAGAACTGCCTGTGCTTAGAAATGCTGGTTCCATTTCACTCATTCAGAATCCTTTCAAACCCATCCTGTAGTGTTTTATTTGCTCGTCTCTGACACATGCAAGGGATACAACTTGAAGTTTTGGGGCATGTTCTCTATGCTGGTTATTAAGCTGCTACTTCAGCTCGGGACCACACTTGCACATTTTAATGGCAAAGGCTGGAGCTCTGGGGACCACACCTCTGCTTTGCCAGCTGCTCTGTGTCAGCTCTGCCACTGGGGTGCTAGGAGACCTGGAGGGTGGAAGGGACATGGTCTTTATGACTCCCCTGCTGTTCCCCTACACTACGCCAGCAATGGCTCCACACTCTGGCAGCAGTGATTGGTTCTAGTATCCAGCTTCTTGCCACACTCTCAGATCAGCTTCATCACAAATCTTAAAAACACTAGCATCTTCTGGACAATACTATTTTCTCAGAAGTCTGGGACTGAGCTCCATGGGGACCTTCTCCCAAGCTCTCAAGGAACCACTAGCAACCGGGTGGTGGTCTTTCTTCTGGAGTATGGGCATCTGCTTTGCAGAGTCTGTGCTCTAAGCTTCTCGGTTCCAATATAACCATATGTTTTTTTTTTCTTTTTGAAAGTTAAATAAAATATTTCACTTAAAGAGACATTTGCGTTCAGCAAATGCTGGTTCCATTTCATTCATTCGGGGTCCCTTTAAGGACAAGTTACAAAGCACTTTACTTGCCAGCATTCAAGGCATATCAGAACATAAAACATTCTCATTTAATGTGGAATATTTGTAGGATGATCTGAGTGATTTTTGTAGTGAATTCATTGAAAGGGATATTAAAGAGGTTTTATAGCAAAACGCATTATTCTATCTGTGTAAATATATCATCATCTATGTTGGAATGTAGCAGGAAACTGTTTGAAATATAAAATAATAGTCCATTAGCTCTGAAAAACGTAAAAATTGCATAACTAAGCAAATATATTGGCTTAAGTGAATTTCGGTACAAAGCAGAAGAAGAAATGTCAAGAAAAATACTGGCAAATGGATTCTTATCCCTTATTTGTGGTCTATAAAAGCAAATGGTTGCACTGAAGTTCAGAAAATATTGGCAGCTACAAAGCAAGTCTCAATGTAAAATTATATGAAATAAGAACAAATGTCTCTACTTGAAAGCAAAGAAAATCAAGCAACACGAACACATAAATTTGACTCGGTTCCCACACAGGTTGCTACAGCGCATGTTGACAAGCCGATAGTTCTGTATAAATCAGTACCAGACACACAGTAAAAGGCTCAGTTGAAGATGCCACAAGGTCAATCCCATGCATGTAGTAAAAGCCAATATTTGCTTGGCTGTGAGTACACAAACAAGTAGCAAGGGAGAAAAAAGAATTCTAACAGAAACTAGCTTAAACCCTAGTTTCAAGAACTTCCTGGAAATCCCATTCCTTTTTGAGCCATGATTTATGGCAATGGGAACTTTAAGTCCAATAAGGAAATAACCCATATTTTACCTGTGGTTGTCTGGGTGGCTACTGCCTTGTAACTTAACACAGGGAAAAGCACACTAGGGTGGAGATCACCCGTCTCATCTGTGACGTTCTGTGTTTCCATTTTCTGCCACCAGGGAGTAGCGATTTTACCACGGTCCGTAATTCCGCTATTTCTCTTTCCTTCCCTGTTGGGTTTTCAGTGTGCTATCTTAGTTCACTAGACATGATAAATACGTTGCTTTTGGGGAAAGATGAGTCTTGCTTGCTGGCAAATGTGGCAGCTCCTTACAAAGTAAGCAGTGAGCATGCTCCATGCAAAAGGGTGATCAGAGACAGGGTGTTAGCAGGGAGAACACTTGGTTGTAAACGAGCCCACATTTCTTTGATCCAGTCTAGGTTAAAACACTAGGTAATACCAGGGGTTCAGGAAGTTTGTATTTTGGTCTTTGTTGAACAGAAACTTCGAGAACAAATTTAAGAAGCTACTGAACCAAGTGCTCAAGAGTGTTCTTTACTGGACTGGCTCTTAGCCTTTGTTTACAAAGGGAAGAAGAGAGGTTACCAAATATTTCACACTCCCGTTACCATGACATTTATGTCATAATTGGTCTGTATCTCAGCATTATAAGTTTTACATTTTTCTCCATTAGGATAGGAAAAGAGATTTTCCATTATATGGAAAAGATTATTTTAATTGTTTCCAGAACTGCTGGCTTTATTATTTAGGCTATGAATATTTTTTATAGGAAACCACATTTGGAAAATTTTGTTCATTCTAATGTTGGAAATGAAGTTCACCACAGAAGGTTGATTAAACTCAACAACTATTTAATTAAACCACTGGCTCTTACTTTAGTTTATTCAGCCAAGATAAAAAATATTGAAGAGAAATTTCTGCCTTGACCTAGAGAAATGAGCAACTTGCCAAGGCAGGAAGAATGGGCCATGTTTAATAATGCAAATAGTCAATCCATCTTCCCCATTAGCCTCAGTGACTTAAGAATAAGTTGGACCCTTTTCTCACTCTTTGTAAGGAAATAGTGGGATTAACTTGCAGTTTCCATATGGCCTTCTGATGTTTATCTTTGCAGCAGCCGCTGTCTCTGAGAAGCTTTGCCTGAAACCTCTCATTGGCAGCTTTTCATTGTATTAAAGGAGGGAACAAATCCCACATGAAATCTCTATGTTTCTACCTTCTATTTGTGCTGTTCATGCCTCATTCCCCTTCTGTATTCTCTTGTGGCAGAATCCAGGGACACGTTGTCTAGGGATTCTCACCTTGCACAATACAGTACCCTGAACATGGTAAGTGCTGGGAATATTCACTGGAATGCATGGATATCCTACTACAAATTATTCCTGAGCACCCATCTTTTAGAGAGATCATGGAAAATCAGGATGATTTATCATCTATAACAGAACTCATCATATACCTGGTGCTCATGAGGGTCCCAGGTATCAGTGGATGGCTCCACCCTGGATCCAGGGCTAAATTCTGGAGTTTTCCAGTGAATTCTCTCATTTTATCACTAAGACCAGCCAGAGTCTGTTGCTTCTACCTCATAAATGCCACTCAATTCTAGCCTTTTGTGTAATTTCCAAGTGTTCCTGAATTCATCCTCTGTTCCCTAATGGGTATCTCTTCTCACAGCACCCAAAACTGATTATATCATTTCCTTACTTACTATACTCCTGGGGCTCACAATTTACTTTGGGGATAATGGTCTCGATTCTTCAAAGGCTTAAAGGACCCGGTGTGTCCCGGCCTCTGCTGACCATTCCTGTCTCATCCAACCCACACTCGTTCTTGCTTCCTTTGTACAGTGACCACTTCCATTTATTTTTTCAGTTCTTGGAAAGCTCCAGGCTCCTCATCTGGGGCCTCTGCATGTGCTACTCCTTCTTTTTGGAACGTTACTCATCCAGTCAATGTTACCATTGAGAAAATTCAGAATAAACGGCACGTCGCGAATGGAATCGTCCTGAGGATACGAACACGTTCAGGTGCCCCTAACATGTTCACTTCCCCAGTAATGACCTCGTACAAACTTATGAATCTGTGATTCAATAACCGATCTTGTAGGTAGTTGTCTGGTGTGCATTTCCGTGGCTACAATGTCAGCCTTTGTCATAGATTCTGATAGTAGGTGCTCACCCCCTGGGGAAAAAAATTACTTTTTTGGAAAATAGAAGAATAAACCACTGTCTTCATCCAGGTTCATTATCCTACAGATCATGATTTCTATAATGCAGTTCTTTTCTGACCCCGCAAAACACGTGGGAGGTTGCACGTGGCTATGGGTTTGGGATGGTAAAGAGACAACACATTGTCTTTAGCTTCGAGCGGCTCCTAATCGTTGAACTTGGTTTGCTTAGAATGGAGCTTGTTCGGCAACATGCGTAGATGAACACACTTAGAAACACGTCTGAGCTCAAAAGAAATGGACTTATGAGGCGAGAGGTTGAGCGATTGAAATAACAGGTCAGTTTAAGTGGGTTTGAAAGGGACCCTGCTGCATCCCACTCTCTTGGCCAGCCCAAAGGGAGAACGGTCAGCGTGCTCGTTACGGAGGACGGGTCCGTGACAGAACCTCGAGGGACAGGGCCGAGGACCAGGAGACAGGAACCGGGGCTCCTCTCCCGTTCTGCAACACAGCAGCTGTGCGAGCGTGTGTTGGTTCACACCTCTGGCCATAATTAAATGTCTGGAGCAGAAAATACAGTGGCATCTGTGAGGTGTCTGGCGCACCGCCTTTGCTGTGAAGTTAGTCAGCAGAGGAATGTTCATGTCTTTCCTTGCCCTTTTTCCTCCTCTTCGGGACCCGTAATTTTGAAATCTTTCCATATGCCCTTCCTGAACTGCTAACTAGGGAGTCAAACTGCTGTCTCGGAGCGTCTCTCTGCTCTCTGTGTGTACAGAGGTCTCCCTAAACTCACTTCTAGTCACAGAAGTTATATATATCTGACCTTTTATTGTGATTTTTAATGTGTTCCTCAGTTACATTAGGAATATTATAGGTAGACAAACCCCCTTTTACGATTATTTGTGTTTTCCGAGAACGTCCTGTCAATGCTTTGTGGACAATAGTCTCTGAGCATCTGCCTATGGAAGGGGCAAATGTCCATGAATGCTGAAATGGTCCCAAGAAAGGAGGAAAACTCAACCAGGGGCCTGACGGTCTGTGGACTGTGAGGTCCAGAAGCTCCAAGCACAGAAGGGACCTGGCTGATGTAGCCACGGAATATTTTGCTCCTGGCTGATCAGTTTGCAGACCCTGTCATTGCTTTCTCACTCTCTCATTGCCTCTGACTCTTTCAGAAGAAAGAAGGCATCTTCTGACATACTGTTAACTGGCATTCAAAAAAAGGTATAGAAAAGTATGAATAGCTTTAATTAATTAGTTAGCATGTAACAAACATGCAGCAGACACTTACTGTGTGCTTTGTTCTATGCGAAGCACTCAAGATTCAGTGGTGAGCAAAAATGTATGGATGCCTCTCTTTATCTTATTCACAAAGAAAATCTCTCTCTCTCTCTTTCATCCCAGTTTAACTACATAATGTGCTTTTGAAACATACATCACAGGCTGCAACTGTTGAATGTTACACAACGTGACTGGATTAATTTCAGTGGGAAGAATGTTATGAGTTCATTGACGCCACAACTATTATCATGCATGCCCAAATAACCAAATCTCATAAAATGGAAATAATTATCCCACAAGTTAGCAGCTGAAAGGAAGGTTTCCCTAAGTAATAACTATAATCTAATTGTCCACAATTTCTTTTTAAGCACTTTAGAGTTATTAATTATTTAAGCCTATATTCACAATCAAAACCTAAACATGGTAACACAGCATTCCTATAATTCAAGCCACGTCTTTCTCTAAACGCAAACAAAAAACCCAATGAAATCTTAAAGGCAAATAGTCCAAGCACAGCAAAGCAAGTGATTTCCCTTCACAGGGCAGGTGCTCCAGGTCCTGCCGTGGACCAGCCAACCACCAGGAGGGCTCTCAGAGGAGAACTCCAGTAACTGCTCACCAGCCACACAACTGCACAGGGCTCTTGTCTTGGGGCCTCAGCTACTTGAGGGTTAGGGACAATCCCAAGGCCCTGAGATAAGGTTCTGTGAGCAGGCAGGAGGGGGATTAAATGAACCTCCTGGGCGAAAGCTGAATGAGCAGATCTGGAAGTCAAATTGTGTATGTGAGGGCATGCATCCGTGCACGTGAAAAAGGAAGATGGGGTGTGATTAACAAAAACATAGGTCTGTTATCTCTAAGTGGTGTATGTTCAGGTGATATTTTTAAGATTTATTTTTTTCACAAGGAATATATATATCTCATTTTATAATTAAAAATAATGTCCATTTGAATTTATTTAAAAAAACACATACTAAGTGACAATTGAGCAATGAGCAGTTGGGCTATTGATTCTCAGGTCACCAACTCTGGCCCTAAAATGATTTTCACTCAAATTCCACACCTGTGGATCAATGCAATCATCCCCAAGAACAGGTAAGAGTAAGGGGAAAAGTGGAACAAATTGCATCATTGCTTTGTAAGTGCCGTACGTCCCAGGGCTGTTTTTCTGATAAGGAAAACCTGTAGCATCTGGTGTTAGGTATCCATCCCATCTCATACCTTCCCTTCTCCTGGGCCACATTTCATAGCCGTGACTCCAGCCAGCCTCCCAGGTAAGTGGTCCTGCCAGCTGCTACCCGGAGCAGAGCTCAGAGGTACAGATTTATTCTCCAGGAGGAGGCGCTGGTTAGCTTAGAGAACATTCGCCAAAAGGATGGTTCTCTCCTCTGTAATTCTGCCTGAGAAAGAGCATCTCACCTCTGGCTTACGTGAGACCCCAGGGCTTGGTGTGCAATGACAGAGGCCATCAGACACTAAGTTTTCTCACCAAGAGATACTAACATTGCTCACATCACAGGGGAGATGTGAGGATTAAATGATTAAATAAGGATTAAATTAGTTCTACACATAGAACCATTGGGGCAGTGGCTGGCGTACAGAAAGCACTCAGAAATCCTAGTCAATGGCTAGTGTTATTACTGTTATCCTTTTCCCGTGTACCCCCCTTGTTCACAGGTGGCCAATGCCTCATTTGTGTTGTTGCAGTGAAATTTGACAATGAAGTATGTAGCTTCTAAGGGCTCAAGTTCAGCATGTCCCAGGGAAATCAGCATTTTAAAGGAGCAGTCTCCCGTGGACCCACCATGAACGAACTTTAAATTCTGACAGACTTATATCTTGACTGTTGCTGAGATTTTTAACCTTCATGTGCTTAAGTTTCCTTATCTACAGTGTAAGGAGGTTAATATTAACCTGTGGGGTGTGTGATGCTTCAGTGAGGAAGAGTGAAGGTCAGAGGTGGGTCAGAATACAGGCTCTCGGGCTACTGGCACCTGAGTATGCAAACTCCAGCTGAGTCAATGGGATGCTACCTCCCCAAGCTTCTTTTCCCTTATCTGTAAAATGAAGACAATAGTAGCCCGGTAGTTTAAATACTTATGAGCATTAAATATAATATTCTGTGTAAAATGCTTAATGTCTGCTAAACATATTAGACTTGGCTCGTATCATTACATGAAGTTCTATTGTAGAATATCAGTCAGGCAGAATTCATTCAGCTGCAAGTGGCAGAACACTTGCTTAAGTCAAATGATTTAATTTACTGCCCCACATCCAGGAACTGATCAGGGAGTTCAGGCAGAATGGGATCCGAGAGCTGAAACACTACGGTTAGAAAGTGTTTTCTCTCCATATCCTGGCTCTTCTGTTCTGTTCTTTCTTTAAAATTGCCCTCAACCCCAGGAAGTCTTTCTCCAAGGGATGTAAAGGCTCTAGTCACATTCTCTATCAGTTTGGCCGTCTCAGCAGAAAACAGTATTTCTTTATTGCAACATTTACAACATGAAGCCCTTGATGCAGTATTCACTGGTTCTGGTTAGCTTGGCTGTCATTGCTGGCTCGTCCCTCAGCCACCCTCGTTGGCAGGAGGATGGGAGGCCCTGGTCGGCTGCACTGCATCCTGGGCTCACCCGCTGGACCACATGGGCTGGGCACGGTGGTGGTTCTCCAAGGGAAAGGAAAATGCTGCTATATTAGGTTGCTAGGGCTGCCATAACAAAAGAATAAAGACTTAGTACCTTAGAAATTTATTTTCTCATCATTCTGGAGGCTAGAAGTCTGAGGTCAGGGTGGGGACACTGTTGGTTTGTTTGGAGGCCTCTCTCCTTCATTTGCAGATAGCTGTCTTCTCTCTGCATCTTCACATGGTCTTTCCTCTGTGTGCATATGTATCTGTGCCCAAATTTTCCCTTCTTATAAGGGCAATAGTCATGCCCACCCTAAAGATTAGTGCCCACCCTAAAGATCCCAATATAAGTTAATTATTGATTTAAAGACCTTATCTTCAAATATGGTTACCTTCAGAAGCACTGCAGGTTGGAACTTCGATATATAAATTTTGCTCAGGAATGGCAAATCATGCTAAAATTCTAAACATTTCAAATCATGATTAATCTAAACCAAGGTTGATTTCTCCCTTGAAAATTGAGACGTGAACTCAGTATGAGCAATGAAATCTGGTTCCTTTCTGTGGCTCCACCCTCTTTCCTGGACACTCCCTCATCACTGTCATCGGCAAGAAGCACCGACCATTCTGGATACGGCCTTTCAATGCTTGAGACCAGCAGACACCTCGCTTCTGCCTAACCCATTAGCACAACTATTAACAGTTATTATAATTGCCCTGCCTAATTGCACCTCGGTTGGGTGATCCTGGAGGGGAGACAGACATTCGATGTGCCAGTTCCAAAGGAGAAATGGATTCACTTACAAAAACTACAGCAGTTGAGTAATCTTGTCTTTCTGCCAGGTTTCCTCGCTGACATTGGTTAGTGTCTCACTGTGTCATCTCAGAGGCACAAGCTTCTCTTCCCTCTAGTCTCTGCAGTCGAGCAGGCCCTACGCCTCATCGGAATTATTTCAGTTGCATGCACCACTGCGTTCCCTTCATTCTTCATTTCTGGTACAATGCTATTATCTTTGCTCGGGTCTTTGCATCAACTTATATAGACTATTGCAGGGACAAGAACTGGAATATAAAAAGGCTCAGAGTTGGAAGCTCTACCACACACCAGAAGAGGAGGAAAGACTCTCCATCCACAGAGCGTGAAATGCCAGTGACAGGAGATGAGGGTGGGCAGATAGACAGGAGATTGATCAATAACAGCCTTGAACATGTCAGTCTGGAAAGCTTAGAATGCACATCCTTTGGGAGCCATTGGGTAATTCTGAGTAGTGAAGGTGAGGGGTGGGAAGGATTGGGTAGACAGGAGGCTGGAAACAGGAGTTGGGTGCTGGTTTTCAGCTGCTAAGGGGATCACAGAGGCACACAGGACTTTTGGCAAGTTACCAGACTTCTCTGTGCCTCTCAGTTATCTTATCTATAAAACAGCAATCATTATAGCCAGTATTTCATGCAGAAGTGAGGTAACCAGTGTATAGAAAATACTCATTACTGTGCCTGAGCATAGTAAGTGCTCGATGAAAACTGGCTATGATGACTAGGAAGGGAAGAGTGACATGGAGTGAGCTTCCTTGAGAAAAGCTATGGGATTTGGTGACAAAACATACCCAATCATTCAACAGTCCTACAAGGAGAATGCTGATGGAATGACTACACGATTTTATTCCACCCCCTCTCTTTTATTTTCTTCTTTCATTGGCCAGAGCCAACTAGAATCCAAGGCAGAGAGCAAGAAGGAGCCTGTGAGGGCAGGCAGCAGGACAAAGTGACTCTTATTCACAGACAATGTTGACTTGTGCTTCGATAATGCAGTTCATCAACAATTAGGGATGGCTTTACTCTCACACATTCGCCTGTCGCTAGCCGCGACTAGGGGCAAACTGAGCCGGCCCGAGTCTTCCATAGGCTGCCCCACTTGCACCGAACAGTGTGATCACCAGCAATTGGCTTACCTCCCAGATATAACCTTTTTTGATCATCTCTAGTTACTGACTGAATGATCTAATAAAAAGAAGACAAATTTGAATTGACGATCATGTGCACTTTCTGCACTTGAAATTATAACCATGGAGGACTCATTGAAGACTCCTCCCAGCAGGAACCCAGAAGGTAATGTTTCCCTTGCATCAAAGTGGCAAACCCAGGCAAGGTGAAATGGGATCAGGTATTATTGTTATTGGCAAACACACACCGTAGGAAACTCTTTATCCACCACTAACACGTATGTGGAACAATTGGTGATGTGAAAGTCCAGTGTCTTATGCCCTAAACTCAGAACATTTTAAAGGGGTCCAATTGGAGTTATCGAGGAGATGGAGACATGACTATAATTTATCTCTTAGTATGCTCTTTGAAATCTGCCAGGTGAAAAATTTTCCTCTTGCTCATTTGCAATGATTTGTTGCCTGCTCCAAATGAGCACAAGTATCTCCTCCCACTGTTATTCTTTCATCAGGGACCTGACGTGGGAAACCTGACCTGGCAAAGCTCTTCCCTCCTAGGATAGAGATCGGAACTCTGTATGCAGGGGATGGGTGGCTGTTGGACACAGCTTGCATAGCACTTGACCTTACCCTACCACAAAATAATCAACACCAACCTTTCTCCTGTGCAGCCTAAGCTATATGGTACAAGAATGAATGGTTTCTTGGGGATCTCAAATAGATGTCTCCTCAATACATTTGTCACTGAGTTCTCCTTGTTCTTGGGTCTCTAAGAACTGGTCATGCACGTCAGATGTTTTCTGAATTCAATGGCGTTTAGCAAAAGATTCAAAGGCAGTTGAGAAATTGCTATCCTCAGGCTTGATGTCTTCATCACATGGTGAATGGCCAAGGTCTCCGAATTCCTGCCTGTGATCATGGCCATCAGTCACTGCAGGGACATGTGTTATACACAAGGATTCCTCCCCCAGGGCTGGTGAGTGGCTGGTGCTCACAGATGCCCTAACAGAGCTGGCTGACGTTCTACATGTAGCATCTAAATATACCACTTGTCCCAATGACCACAAACACTGGGTAGGGATGTGTTGCATTTCCGTATTCTCTCACGGTTTTAATTTTCTCAAGAAAATTAAAAAGAAAATTTTAAAATTATAATTGTTATTTGGGGCTAACTTTCATTTTTCATATTATTTTCCCCACATTGGGCACCATTCCATGAAAAATAAAATCAAGTATAGGCCCAGAAATGTCAGTATGGGAGGTGAAATGAGTCAAAAAAGTACCTGCTGTCTTCAGGGACAGAGTTGCGCCCTCTGACTCAAAAACCTGAAAACTTTCAACAGGCGAAAAGAAATTGGAATATGATTATTAATGTGCCAATTAGACCAGACTGTGGGGCGCCCATATTAAACATCGTTTCTGGGTATATTTGTCAGAATGTTTGCTGATGAGATTAGCATTTGAAGGAGCAGACTCAGTAAAGTAGGATGATTGCCCTCTGCAAAGTGTGTGAGCATCCTCCAATCCACTAGGGGACTGAAGAGAACAAGAGGTAGAGAAATGAGGAATTTGTTATTTTATTTTATTTTATTTTTGACTCACTGCTTACGCTAGGACATCTCATCTCATTTTATCCTGCCGTGGGACTGGGATTTTTATGAAAAGCTCCTCTGGTTCTCGGGCTGTTGGACGTGGAGTGAATTGCACCACCAGCTTCCCTAGGACTCCAGATTGCAGGGAGCAAACTGTGGGGTTTCTCATCCTCCATAATTGTGTGAGCCAATTCCTCATTAATTAGATAGACAGACAGATGGATGGGAACAGAAATAGAGCTAGAGGTATCAATTCCAATGGTTCCGCTTCTCAGAACTCTAATACAGGGAGACTGAAGGTTTTGGATTTTGTGCTACACAGATGCTAATGAAGGGAAGGTACTTGTCATTCAATGTTAAAGGTGAGAGGAGGAGGTTGGGAATTCTATCTGACACCCATCAGTGGCAAACCGTCAAAACTTCATTTGTGGAATATGGACCTTATCAACTGATAGACCACACATAGTCTGTCCACTTCATTAAGGCTGTGAGCAGCTTCTCCAGCCAGAAAGCACATGCTTCTGACCTTTTTGAGGGAAACAGCAAATGGCTCCAGGACACGAGCTCTGACCACTGTCTCTGCCCAGATGCCCATGTTGGTTCTTCAGGGTGGGGGCTATGGACGTCCATCGGGAGGTGACTGTGGCTGGACTTGATTGGGGGCTGACTCCTCCCTTCACTGCAGGCTGGTTTCCACACTCAGGACAGCCAGGAGCTCGCACCTGCAATGAGGTATCAGCATCAGTCAGGAGACAGAGGCAGTCAGACAGCAGCCGGGATAGCAGGAGCACACAGAGCGTGTCAGCCCAGGGATAAGGGACTGACGGATGGGTCAGGCTTCCCTAGTGACAGATGTCTCAGCTGGGCTGTTTCTTTCTGAATTAAAGGAGCCCCATTTGACTGACTGATTCACCAGGGGGAAATACGACAGACAAGTTTTAGGGGCTTGATCTGGCTGGAGAAGTCTGAGCTAAGGCTTTAATTTAAGCCTAAATTAAGTAGAAAATTTACAGCCACAGCCTGGGCTTTATTTACCCAGGCTTTAGTCCTGGTTTTCCTTTTGCTGATGAGTTAATTTACTTTCAAATTTAGAAAATGAAACCTGTTTTAAAACTCCAAATGGAGCTTATATAGAAATGTTTCCAGCCTTATAACCTATCAGGATAACAAATGCAGAGGCCTGTGGGGGTTACACCGTAGCATTGAAGTGTGTCAGGGCCTGCTGGGCACTGCAGCAGATTTATAAGCCAAAACTCTGCCCCTCAGGGACTCAAGTCACTCAGCCTCAGCCACCTGCTGCGCTGCCCAGCCACAGGGACCACATGTAGGGGCCTGTCCCAAAGGTCACTGCCTCCTAGTGGTGAGAGGCAAGGTTTCTAATCTCAGCGGTGCCACTAAGTAGCTGTGGGACTTTGGACTGGTCACCTAACTTCTCAGGGTCTACTTTCTGATCTATAAAATAGTGAAACTAAAAGTGTCAGCCTCACTGTGTGTTGAGTACAGGATTAAATGAATTAACACGGACAAAGCATTTAAAACATGAGTGGCACATCGAAAATCCTATATAGATGTTACGTACTGTTACATTTATTTCCATTTGAAAAAAATATCTTGGAAACATGGATTTTTATGTGGAGACTTTCTAGATGTGGACATCTCATTGAAATATATACAATACAGCTTATATATAATACAGCATCAAATATGTACATAAGTAAAATAAATATGTGTCAGTGCAATTAATGTATGCAAATATATGAATACAAATTTGTTTTCTGCAAATATATTTGCATATATTGTATATTTATGTTTATTTAAAGGAAGTGTATTTTCTACGGACTGTGGGCGCCTGTGAGTCTCTCTGAAAGAAAGGACCCCTCTGTAACGTATCAGCTGCGTCTGCGAGCTGGACAGAGCGAGCATCCACCCGGTCCACAGGGGAAAATAAATGCGGCTGTTTTGGAGACGAGCCCCGTGTCCGGGAGCAGCGCCCTGGCGCACCCACCTGCTCCAACTCCTGGACCGACTGGTCCAACCACGGACACCTGCTCCAAAGTCTGCCACGCCATTGGCTGGCCGGTGGCCAATCAGAAACTCCCAGTGGCACTAACCACTAAGGAGCTGTGGGCGCTGCTTTGTGACGTCACGGAATCTGAGACGCGCAGCCGTGTTGGGCCGGGACGCGAGGAGGAGACGGGCGCCGAGAAGGGAGCAGCGGAGAAAGGGAAGGGGCCACGTGGCCCAGAGACGGAGAAACCGTGTCTATGCCGGCCCCTGGAAGTCTGGCTCTTCCCTCGCTTTCTGCTCGTGGATGACCCCCAGGCGAACCGTTAACGCTTCAGATTTGCCTCCCCTTATTTGGGGCCTTCCTAAGTGACCATCTCTCCTTGCTGATGCGGGAGGACTTCCCCCGGAAGACCGCGCCACACCTCCCTCCCGGTAACTCTGTCACCGTGGGCAAGTTACTTCTCTGGGCCTCAGTCTCCTCATCTGTAAAATGGCAACAATGCACCCTTCCCCGCCAGCTCCACAGAGTCACCCGGGGATCAGAAGACCCTGTGTATCTTTTGTATTCTTCTCGTCAGCCGTTGGCCTTTCCTGAGTTTTTGCCAAGTAATTATCTGCGTAGAACTCACAGGCGCTACACACGTCCCGTCTGGGGCTCTGACCAGGGAGAGCGGCCTCCAAAGAACAAACAGGGAGCCAGCCTCTGCCCACCTCTGTTCCTCCCGTTTCCAGGTAATGCGCAGACTCGCTGTGGGAAGTGGGGGTGCAGACGACCTTGGTTTATCCACTTTCTGGACATGTGACTCTGATTCAGGCACTTAACAGAAATGACCAAAGAGAAATTGGGTGACTGACGACTACCGATGGTAGTAAGGTGATAATTGGATAAAGTGGCACGTGTACCCCAAGAGAAAAAAAGTACCTGTGGTCACGTGTTGACCTAATTTGGTGTGTGGATGCTCACATGATGTAACTGTATCCAACTATTTATTATGAAAAAATTAGACATACAGAAAAATTGGAGGAATTCTGCAGTTAACACCCACGTACCTGCCACAGCCTAAATTCCACTACTAACATTTCATTGTACTTACCTTATCTTACACCTTTTCATCCCTATCAAAATATGACTTGATAACTGACTTGTGGTCAGTCCTATCAATGTTTTCCTTTATAGTTTGAGACTTTTGTGTCACATTTATAATGGCCTTTGGTCAAACTTTTTTCCCCATTCTCCTCTTGTACTTTTATCATTTTATATTTCAGATTTAATCTTTGATCCAATGGAAACTGTATTGATGTAAGGAATGAGATAAAGCTTCCAGTTTTTATTTTTGGTAATTTATGTTTCTTCCCAAATTGCCAGCTAGTCATCCTGTTTCCAATTCCAACTTACGGCTTTATGCTTGGCCTAGAATTTCCTTCTGTCCGCTCATTCTCACTCAGTGTCTCCTTCATGTGTCTCCAGAGCACGGTCCCATGTGCTCCGATGGGACACACTGTGGTCCTGCAAAATACAGTGGAGGGGGCCAGATTCCAAAAGTGCAAAACTAATGCGGCAGGAAGGACTGTCTGCTGAGAAAACTGAATCTCTCTTCTGGGTTGCCGAAGGGAGAAGCCCGGGATTTGAGAATGAGAAAAGCTGTTCATGCAACTCAGGGGCTTCTCCGCAGACCTGTCCCGTCCTTCTAGCTTTGAGCCCTGCTGGCCTCAGGCTCCGGGGCTCACAGGCAGCCGTGTACCTGGTACCATTCCAGACCTCACTGGGGTGACTTCCCTGCTTCTTTCCCATTTGTTAAAACCGCAGGCTTAGAATGTAGGGTGAGGGGAAGGCTTCTAACCTCTATGAGCAGAGGAGAATAAGACCCAGAACACAGTCCTTTAGGGAGGTATTAAGCCATGAAAAGAAAGGAATAAGGGAGAAAGGGAAGGGTGGAAGGGAACACAGGAGCTGAAAACCTGGGTTTCTGGGACAGGCCATGGCCCACGTTCATGGGAGTGGTAGGTCCTTGGGGATGCCGCCCAACCCCTCTGAACCTCAGACCGCCATCTGTAAGTGATGCTATAATTGTTCTCACATCAAAGGGTTTTGAAGAATTGAGATAATTGGAGTAAACTGCTTCATACAATAACTGGCAATAGTAATCACTCAAAAAATAATAGTGTTTACACACAAACACACACCAAGAAGTGTAAAGAGCCACTTGTTGTTGAAGGACTCAAGCAGTGACCCTGCAGTCTCCTCATAGCAGAGAGGATCAAGCTTTAACATGCCAAACTCTGAGCCTCATCAGTTGACTTTTCCCATTCATAGACTGGACTTGACAGGGCGTCTTGTGATCTGGAAACTAAGTGAACACACTGGGAAAGGCAGGGGGACATGGCTGAGTGAGTCTCACTGTTCCTTGCCCACAATCTAGAAAGTCTAAGTAAATCAGGCCTCTTTGGTCTTAACATCATAGGACGTCAACAATGAAGAAGACACCTCTGACAGGAGCAGAGGGAGGGAGTGGGACCCGGAAGCCACTGGCCAGATAGACCCTGTAGGGCAGTCACTCTAATTAGGACCCACACCCCCATACCCTGAATCTAACCCACTGCATTTTAGCAGAGCAGTGGACACAGGGGCCCATCCTTGTCTTTCACTACTGAAGAAATTTTTAATTGACAGGACCCAGAGCTGAGCTCTAATAATGAGAGTCTGGCAATATTCTTCTTCTTAAAGAGCAGAGCTACATTTCTGGTGTAGCTTCTGCCCCGAAGCAGATCAGGGAAGTTCTGCTGATCTGAAGCTCTTTCACGGGTGAATTGCATCAGACCCACATTTCTCTTGCTACCAATTAAATAACTTCATGCAAACTGTAAACATGGTAATGGAAATGAGCTCAATGATTTCACGTTCTTTGCCTTACAAGAAAGAGAAAATTAAAAGGAACAAAACAAAACAAGGATGCAACATTGAACAAATACAGCAATTTAAATTTTTGTTTTTTATATCATGAAAGAAAATATGGCCACAGAAATTGAAAGAGACATTGAAAAGGAAAAATTAAAATGTCCCTGCTACTGAACAAATCCCAATTACTGCAACAAAACCACCAGAAATTTGAAAATGAAAGTGAGGTTTTTTTAATCACCACCTCCCTTCAGAACAGGGCCTCCGTGTCTTCCCCCTTGCGTTAAGGAAGAATGCCCACTAAAAATGTTCCAGTGCCACTGCTTCAGGCCTCATGGAAGGCTGCTTCAGATGAGGGAGATGGTGTGTCTAGAGGCTGTGAGAGACGCATAGCTCAGGGTGGTGGGTGAGAGTCCAGGTGTTGAACCAGAGCACCTGGGCCAGGTGTGTGGGAGTCTGATTGGCCGATACTTACATAGAGCAAAAGCACCAACACACACTGTCCTCACAGCCATCCTAGATAGGTCGGGACCTCTGCCTGCCCTCTCAGGTTCCTGTGAACTTCCTTCATGGCACTTACTTCAGTGTGTAATTTAATATTTGTGAGCTTGTGTGGTTAATGCCTTCCTTCTCTGGCTGACTGTGAGCGCCACAACGGGATGACCCAGGGTTGGTTTACAGCTCTCAGGAGTTTCAGGACGTGGGACAGTGTCTGGCACTTGGTTAGTACGTCAGCACGTTGTTGAATGAATGCCTGGAGGGTAATTGAATTTCACCCTAGGCTCAACATTTTTTTTCTGGGTAAACAATAGGAACGTGTCTTCCAATGTTCCTTAACTACAGACTCCTGTGAAAACTTTTCTGTTGCAGGTTCCTAAGTACTAAATGAGATATACCAGCTCCGGGGCTCAAAACTACCCAGGTCAGGAAAGAAGCCCCCTCACTCTTCAGAAATGTGGTGAAAGATTGCAGGACATATCTATGCAATGTCTGTGCTGTGCTTGAGAGACTAAAACAGGTGTGGCCCGTGGACCAATTTACAGTCACTTCTTCAGTCCCCAGGTGTCTAATTCGGGTGGACATGTCCAGCAGTTGGAATTACCTGCACAGTGGATGCTTGCCCTGTGAAGTCAGAACTATCATAGTGAAAAAAGCCAAGTAGAAGTTTCTGTAACTTTTTCCACTCACTCAAAATAGTAAATCCAAAATGAGATTACATCCTGTGAAGAGGGCTGGCAGAGATTAACAGTACCGTTAAAGATCTGTGAGTGCAGAGATGGTGGCAACTATCATATCTTTGTTAATTTCACTAGACTATCCCCTTCACAAAGCAGATGGAACCTGGCCTGGGGCTGAACAATATCTCAACCTCAACCAAGCAGTAGCCCTGGTCACAGCTGCTGCGTCGAATGTGCTATTGTTGTTAGAACAGGTTATTAAAGCCTCAGGTCCATGGTAGGTGTCCATTAACTTGACCAATAAATTATATTTAAATACAAGGAGGATGAGAGACAGTTCATACCCAAACGTTATGACTGAGATATTTCTTTACAACTTTGCCCCAGGGCTATGCCAACTCTCCTATCCTCTCTCATGAGACAGTCTAAATAAATGTGAACCATCACAACATCCTGAGAAATAATACGATGGCTTCATACTGATGACATCATGCTGATTGGGCAGGGTGAACAATAGGTGGTTAGTTTGCAGGTGGCTTTGGTAAGACACCTGTGTGCAAGAGTGTGGGGATTCAGGGACAGGCTAGTAAGTTCTCAGGTGTCCAGTGTCTTGGGCATGCAGAGATTTCCACTGCAGACTGAAAGACAAACCGTTGCTCCTTGCATTCCCCACCACAAACAGGCAACTGCAGCACACAGGAGGACTCTCCACGTTCTGGAGGTGACACAGTCCACACCTAGAACCACTTCTGAGCATCATATATTTCAAGACACAGAAGTTGCCTTGCTTTTGTCAGTTTTGCTCACTGCTGTGTCACCAGCTCTTAGCATAACGCCTGGCCAACACTAGGTGCTTGGTAAATATCTACTGAATCAGTGATTTGCATTTAACCCACACGGCAACCCTGTGCTGCAGGTGCTGTTAACATCTGAATTTGACACGGGATACAACTGGGCCCACAGAGGTAGAGAAACCGCCCATGCTCCTGTAGCTTGTAAGTGGCAGGGAGTCCAACCCAGCCCTCAGGCTCCCTGACTCCAGGTTCTGCATTCTTTATAACCAGAACATTTGCTTTTCAACTCAAATTGCCCAAACTTTCCTGATTGACTCATACTGGGCACTTATTAAAAGTACCTGCTCCTTGGCACCAGCCTGGACTTACATCAGATTCTCCTAGAGAGAAGCTTGGAATCTTTATATTTAACAACATCTTCAGGTCATTTTATTTATTTATTTTTTGATCAGTCAGGTTAGGAAAACTTTTATTCAATAATACAACATGTGCAGAGGTAAGATGCTTGCCAAATTAATCTCATCAGGCTTTTTTTAAAGATAAAAACTAATCAGCCGTCTCCTCGATGAGTGTTAACCTTTCATTAAAAGATAATTGTCTTGTTTTTTTCGTGCTTCTAATTCTCCTACAAAAATTGTAAACACACAAAAATAAATAGCTGAGAGGCAAAACTGTTCACCACTTATCACTCATTCAGGGCTCTAGGAAGAGTTTTAGAGAGGCCAGGAAGAAGAAAATATTATAAAATTCTGGCCAACATAAATCCTCCGCTGCTCTGAGAGGCAGCACAATGGCAAATACAGTTTGGTTTGGATCTGTTCACATCACAAGGGCTGCATCTATAAAATATTATACCAACAAATATAATCAACTTTAATGGTGTCTTCCTTCACTAAAGAAAACCAAGGATGTTCAGAGAAATTTGGATTTCCCTGTAATGGTGATTGGGTTCTGGGGGAGGTAAAGTGGGACTTACTTAGATCTTTCAAGAACACTGAAGATTTCTCCATCTTTACACTATCTAGACTGAGGGTGATATCAAGCCATTGAAAAAAAAATAGATAACCCAGTACTTAGCTGTTCATGGAACTTGATGAGAGCCGCTGACTCCATGAAAAGGAGTTTAGGTTATGCCCAACCTCAACCCCCTAGTAAGGGGCCTGGGGTCCAAATATCCCAACTTCCTCTCCTCTCACTTTCTGGGCTCCTGCAAATAACCTCATATTCCAAACTTCACTGGATGCTGAAGAGAGAAGGAGCCTAATTAATAATGCCAGTCCACACTGTCAGCCTTCATGAGTACAGAGTGGAAGGGACAACGGTGGAGAGTATCTTCAAATGCTGCCCAAGTAGAACAGCCAGCACGTAGCTCGGAGAATCACTTTATCTGTTTTAGAAAAAGTAGAAAGAGCTGCAAATTCTCTTCGGCTTTTCCACGAGGGGCAACAGAAGGAATCGGAAATGAGAGTGATTCATATACTCAAGAAGAACTTGGGAGCAGAGGTTCCCCCAGACCAGCATGGCACAAAACGAACTCCTGCACACTCGGGAGGTGCTGACATGAAGCAAAGGAGAATTGCCGGGAACGAGGGGCCTCTCAGAGAGGAGCAAGAGATGATGCTGCGGCAACCTTTGTGGACCAGTTACCTGGTACAAGGCAGGATAAAGGATGTCTCTGCAGGGGTCTGCGTGATCAGAAGGTATCATGTGGCCTGTGGTACGATGTGAGTCCTTTGAACTTAGATGCAACTCTGGGGAGAAGCAGTGGCCACCCCAAATCACCGTGACGACTGTAATCACAAGCACCAGGCACTCTCGCAGATGCTTTGCACTGAGTCTTTTACTCGTCGTATCAACGCCAGGGGGATTGCATTATTTTTATGTCCATTCGCTGAGAAGTTAAATAACTTGCTCAAGCACATGCAGAGTGAATAAGGTCAGCATTCCACAGAGACGAGAGGAGGTGAAAACAGAAATTAAGTACAATCATAGAAAGCGAGATAAAATCGTATACCTTGGCTGTCTGAATCTGTGGATGGAGATGTGTGCCTTCCACACCCGGGTGCTTTTTTCTTAGTCTTGGCTGCTGCTGGAACAAGCTAGTAGGCATCTTAGTCACTGTTATGGTTGAGTTTTGGCCTGTGGGTAGTCGTCAGTTTGCCTGATCTTGTAAACACAGCATCCTGATGGTATACGAGCAGTCTGAGTCTGAAGGAAAATATGCTCAGTCCCAACAGACAGCAGATGCTCAACGTAGAAGGGCTCAGAACGCAGACCAGGCTCCTGCGACACAGGCCCTCTGCTGGCGAAGTGGGAAACGACAGCCTCTGAAAGTCTTCAACCTGAACTAAGGCTTGATAACCTTGAGCCACTCACTCAAGGACAAGCACTTTAAAGCAGACATTCCAACATCTTGCTTTGAAGCATTACAAAGGGTCTGTGATTAAAAGAATGCTATGGTTTTTAAAAATTCCTTATTAAGTACCTTTGAAATCACTTCCAATGTCAGGGATGAGTGGCCAGGGTGTCACAAAATTATCACAGATTGTAGCCCAGTGCAAATATTTAGGAATCATGAGTTGCCTGATCAAATTTGCTGTGACACTAACCTTTTTCTTCTACAGTGAGAGAACCCCAATATCGCATATACTCAACGTGTTTTGTGTGTCCAGAAATAGATTAATTCCTTATTAGCTACATAGGTCAGTGACAGGACCAAGTGACATCAGATTTGTGGACAGGCTGAGCAACGAAAGAGTCATTTCTATGCCTGTTTATCCTCTTCCATAGATGTTTCTCATGTGTTAGTTATGATTTTGGTTTTTTACTTTGCATTGCATCTCCGATGGAATCCCACACACTCAAAAATGATGCACGCCTAATTAATGAACCCTCTTCCTTCAGTCCAGGAGGATGGATGAGTGGGGATGCGTTCAGTGTTGAGTCACAGGGCTCCCACTCACAGAGACTCAGGGCAGTGGTCCCCCAATCGTGTTCACTTGAGGGAATACTATTCAAAAGAATGAAATCACGGCTTTCGCAGCAGCATGGGTGGAACAGGAGGCCATTATCTTCAGAAAACAGCTCGGGCACAGAAAGACAAACACTCTACACTCTCACTTATAAGTGGGAGTTAAATGATGTCTTCGCATGCAAGCAGAGCATGGAATGATGGGCAACAGAGATTCAGAAGTGTAGGGAGGTGGGAGGGGGTGGATGATGGGAGGTTGCGTGGTGGGTACAACGTGGGTTGCATCAGTGATGGATGTACTAAAGGCCCTGACTTCACCACGATGCAATATGTCAACGTAGCAAAATTGCACTTGTACCCCATGAATATATACAAATACAAAATAAATTTTTAAAGAAAGCAAATTGTGTGCATTGAAGAATCACCTGGGGGATGTTTTAGGAATCCCAAAACACCCCAGGTGGTTCCTTTATGTACAAAGTTTGACAGAGAGAAAAAGCAATGCTTCTCAAACTTTGAAGTGCTCACCGAGTGCCTGGGCTCCTGTTGAAATGCAGATGCTGATCCAGCAGGTGTGCAGCGCAGATCAACGGTGTGTTTTTCTAGCAAGCTCCAAGGTGCTGTGGAAGTGCCTAGTCCTTGGAGAGCAGTCTGAGTATCGAGGCTCCAGCAGATTCCCGTAGACCTCATAAACCAGGATGGTATCACTGTCCATCTCTGGTTGTGAGGGGGCTAGAAAGGCATTTGGCAAAGAGAAATGGGATGGTCACAGCGGCGTCAGATCAACTATGACTCACACCCTGAGGCTGGGCACATTACTGTCTGAACAGAAGCAGGCAGCTTAGCCATAAAGAAGAAAAACCAATGCCTTTCAGGAAGAAAGTAGTTTCTGCCGAGGCAGATGTTCCCAAGAAGTTAGTGTAGCAAAGAAAATGGAATTTCTGCCCATGTTTCATCTCATGCACGGTCTTCCCTTTGCCTCTGTGCTACTCCCAGTCTCCAATTTTGAGTTGCAGTTGCCTTTTTAAAAACTGTGTTGATTTTTTTAAATATTTTCAAACGTACGTAGAAGTTTAAAGGAAACAATAACAAACCTACATGCACTGCCCAAATTCAATACAGGTTCACACTTTGCCAAATTTACTTATTTGGGAACTATTTCAATGAAAATTACAAACACCATGATATTTTCAACTTAAGTACCCTAACACACATATCCAAAATACAAGGAATGTCCTATATAAGCTAAATACTATTTTGATTCCTAAAAAAATTAACACAGCACCATTTCATGTTCAAATTTCTCCAGTTGTCCCCTAAATGTTTGCAGTAGCAGCTTTGAACTGATCTAAGATCCAGCTGAGATCATCTGGTTGCACCTTAATTGATCTGGTGCCTTCCAGTCTTCCTGCCCCTTACACCTTAGACCTTCTCTGTGCCCCCTGTTTATGCTTCAAACCACAGACGGGTTATTATCTCAAAATCGGTACTCCATTCTTTTTTCTCTCTTCAAGGGAAAATGTCCCACCTTACTATTCAAGGGCACAACCTCAGGGCTACTTATCTGGAGTGCACACATTTTGGATTTGTCCTGTGCTTTCCCACCTGTATTTCCTTATGTCCTTCATCTCTCTGGAATATCCATTCCACTCATCATATTTTTTCCATTAAATATATATATATATATATATATATCCTTCAAAGCCTGGATCAGATGTCTAGTCTTTATCAGATTATCCCAGATGGAGGAAATTCCATCATTTTTTCTTTTATGTGACAGCACCCAGCCCCACTACATCTTGAACTGACGGTGTTTGTGTTCACGTTTGCTCTCCCCCATGGCATTCCAAGACCTAAGGCAGGGTCTCTGTCTAAATTAGTTGTGTTGCTAGTGATCTGGGTAGTCATTGCCCCGTGTTAGTGACTCGGTAAGTGTTTGGTGAGTGAATGAAAGTGGTTAAATGCATGTTTGTTACATCTACCAAAACAAACACAAGAAGAGTGCCCCCAGGGCTGCAAATTCTTCAGGTTGTCTGACTATTTGAGTGACACAAAGAATCGAATTCAAAATGGCTTAGGTGCAAAAGGGAACGTGTTGGTGTAACTATGCATGAGAAGAATTGGATTCGGGCAGGGCTGGGATTGGGACTCAAAGTGATACCAAGACTTGGTCTCCACCTTGGGTGCAGGTCTTCTCTCATCCATGTGGACTTCCTTGCCAGGATCCACACGGAATGGAGATGCAACCTGGAACACCTGTATCCTCTCAGGTTCAAGTCTCGTTAAAAATACGTTTTTCCTCGCAGGAATAGCAGGGAAAAAAGGGCTCATGTCTCATGTGCTCATTAGGTCAATACTTACTCTTGAAGTACCGTGGCCACAGGAGTGAGATGCTTTGATGGCCCTAACGTGAGGAACATGTTTACTTCCAGAAAAGAATGAGGGCATTCTTTTGGAGAACAAATTAATTACCTTTCTTTCTTTTATTCTTTCTTTCTCTCTTTCTTTCATTTATTGCCATTTATTTTCTTTCTTTCACTTATTGGGTGATAAAGAAAAATATACCTGCTAAAATGAATGAATGAATGTTTAAAAAATTGCATACCTTGTAGAGAGATAATAGAACAGACATGGGTGACTTTGGTTTGTCTGGGAACTAATTCTGGCTTAGGACAGGAAAAGCAATTCCGTAGCTCTTATCACCCCATGGCCATCCCATCTTCCTTACCCACAGCGGATGTCACCAGTCAGTCTTGGCACTTTTCCTTCTAACCTTAGACGCATCTTCAGAAAGATCTCAGCACAGCTCTGGGCATATGAACTGCAGTGTAATTGGCATCCCTTGTGGAACAGGTATGGACTTCAAACAGTCATGAGTTCCAATAGTGATTCCACCTACCGCTTACCATCCAGGTGAATGTAGACAAGCAGCACAACTCTTGCAAGTTTCAGTTTTTTGTCATTTGAATAAAATGTATCTCTGGAAATTAAGTGGATATAGATAGCCAATTTCATCATCCACACAGTGCTAAATACATGGTATTTCCCCCCTCCATTCCCACCTACAGCGAGTGGGATTTCTGGGGCTATCCTCTTGGTAAATCGAAGGTGAAGAAACCTCTGCCTGTGACCAAGTAGCTATGACTCTCCCCGTGAAATCCAAGATTGAGGGTTTCAGCTCATCCAAACAGTCCTGCAGAAACTATCTTTGGACAAATTATATACCTGGAGGAAGCAAAGTGCCCCAGAGAACTAAAAAGCCATACTCAATCCATGATTGGAAAAATGCTGGAAAATTCAGTACAGAGTATTTGTAAGATTTCACTGGAAAACATCAATAATGCAATTTGTGACATTGGATTCCTGCTTTTAGAGGCGATGGCAGCCTAGTTGCTGGGTTAGGGACCAGCCCTGCCCCCAAGATCCTTACAGCAGATCAAGTGCTCCTCCTCCATGAGCTTCCCCTTGAGAACACATTTGCACATTTTTTCCCTCTCAAGACACAGCGTCCCTCAAACGGGGCGGCTGCTGTCGCTCGAACAGTGTTTGTTTCTTATACATCAGAAGTTTGGAGGCAGCATTTCAATTCCAAGAGTTATTTTCCTTCATTTGTTCTCTGGGAAAGTGCCCTTGCCTTTGAGCTTCCACACACCTCCTCCTCCTCCTCCTTTTCTTGTTTTTTTTTTTTTTTTTCCTCCTTCCATGATATATCCCATCCAAAATCCGGGGTCATGTGTACAGGCTTTGATGGAAGAGAAACCCTGAGAATTGTAGTGGTGGCAGGAACCACAGAGAAAAACTTAATTGTCTGCATTTGCTAGGTGGATCCACCCACAATTCTAGAACTTTATTAATAAATATAGTTTAATAATTGAGGATTTAAATTCATGACAGTGAAAGATATTGTGGCAATGCAACCCTTGTGTTTTGTCTTTGACAGAAGCTTCTACAAGCTGCACCCATAGAAGTCTCTGGAGTTTACGTGCTCTGATGATCACAGATACACTGCATCATTTTCGACCTGTTCTCTCTCTCTCTCTCTCTCTCTCTCCCTCTCCCATCCCACCCCTCAAGTGAGGCAATTTTCTTGTGTTGATTAGACTAAATTAAAATGAGGTGTATGATGAATGCATTGCAGGTACACACAGGATTTTGCAAGCAGGTCACTAAATATGCAAGCCTTGATCTCCTTCATATCGACGGGGTTTTCTACTTGATAATCTTGTAGGAAGAAATCAGGTTAATGGCGGATGAGGCTGAAAAGGAGGAAATTAAGTGGAATAAACCACAAGTTTTGCAAAGTGAATATAACAGTCTTAAAGGCCATTGGGTCAAACAGCTGGAGGGCCAGCAGAACTTCTGGTTGCATTTGACTGGCCAGAGTACCTGGGTATGGTCATTCACTGAAGTCACACAACAGTCTTCAATGTCCCCAGTTCATTTATGAATCTGAATGCCAGTGAAAAATCCAGGCAAAGGCTGACATCCACTTTTCCTTTGGTTCCTATTTATATTCCTGAGCCCTGTAAACAGATTGTGTTCACTTGGGCTTAGGTCAGCATTATAGAGTTTAAAAATAGAGAAATCTTTCCCCCAATGACAACTGTTCTGTGGTCTAAGATCTCCCTGTGTGGACCAAATTGTTTTATAATCTCTCATTAAGCAGCAGTGAAATAAAAACATACAATTAGGACTCATTTTAATTATAAACTGCCTTCCCAGAGAGAACTTAAATTACAGTGAAAACATAGACAATCAAATAAAACCCAGGGACATACCAAGTAGCAATGAGAAAACACAAATAAAAGGTCCTGTGCAGAGAGCAGTTTGCAGATAGTGGCAAAGTCAGATACTCAGCTCCTTGGCTTTGCTTCTAAGAAGCTAATGTTTATTTTTTAAATGTGAGTCTGATTTTTTTAAAGAAACAAATATTAATCAGAAAATATTACAATAATTTATTTTGCCTACATATAAAAATGCATATAGTAGCATTATGTCATTTGAAATAGTATATGATAGCAGCATTTACATTCAGAAATGAATCTTCAAAACATGCTGTCAAAAAGCTTTACTATCTTAACAGAACTTCATTAATTTTAACTTTATGAAATAGGAAAAACTATAAGGTTGTAAGAGAATGTAAGCAAAGGAGTCCAACATTTGCATATAGATAGAATAGAGCTCAGAACAAGATTACTAATGAAAAATAATAATTTTCAATGAATTATCATTTAGAAATGTCTTCACCGTGCTATTTATCAATACAGATTGATTCTTTTTAACTTTCTGTTATACATAAGCGATAATTTTTTTTAAAGAAATGGCTGCATAATGTAGTTGAGCCTTATGAGAACTTTTGTAGTTTACCAAGTTTTAGTGAAACCAAGAGAAAAATCTATAAAATAAGTAATTTTCCTTCACTTCATCTCACTCCTTTTGGCTGGAATTTATAGATTTCTATTTTCACCTCCATCAAAACCTAAACATGAAAGACTCTAATGGTGACATGATTGTCATCGTGGGGTCTTAGTCTGTTCTAGATGCTATAACGAAATACCAAAGACTGAGTAGCTTAAACAACAGAAATATATTTCTCGCAGTTCTAGAGGCTGAAAGGTCTAAAAACAAGAAGTTAGCAGATTCATGCCTGGTGAGGATGGAAACCTGGATCACAGATGGAGCTTTCTTACTGTCCTCATGTGGTGGGAGGGAAGGACTCTGCTCTCTTCTGCCGTCTATAAGGGCACTAAACCCATCTTGAGGGACCCATCCTCATCACGTAATCATCTCCCAAAGGCCTCGTCCCACTACATCACCTTGGAGAGTAGGCTTCAACGTAGCAATTTTGGGAAGACTTCAACATTCAGACTATAGTGTGGGGTGACCATCATCTGTGCTATTTTAAAAGCTCTCAGGAGGCCAGACCATTTCCAATTATCTCAGTGTTTAAATATCTTTGAAGTCAAAAAAATTACACACTCTTGTCTCTGTGTGTTGTAGACTTTCTTTGGATGGTTTATCCCTCCCTCCTCCTCCTGCATTCTCTGTGGAGTAGTTGCAGAGCTGGATTACTTCCACTTCCTCAAATCCATTAAAACACAAGTGAGAACCATGAATGCACCAAGTTCTCAGGGTAAAACAGATGGTGCATCCCTTGATGCTCTTAAATTATATTTAGTCTGCGTAAGCCTCCACCCATCAGGGGCGGCAGGAAATGCAGTTGGGTGGTTTTGAGGGAGATCTTCCCTCACGGTCTGCGATTCTTGGGAACACAGAGACTCGTGCAATCCAGAGACTTGAGGAAGCCCTTGGTCCTTGGTTCTCGTGGTGGCTGCTCCTGGGGTCTCCTGTCCTCCATCCTCCATCCACAGGTTCCACACAGAGAGAGCCAGCTCCCGCCCTTCAAGCCAGGCTGGAGACAGAGAGACCTGTACAGAGGAACCCAATGCCCAGCTTGCAGGGCAGGTTTGCAGCATCACCCCTGGATGTTCTGCCTTGCGCAGCGTGCTGGAGATGCACGGGAAGAACCCACCACCCGCCTTCCACAGTTGAACACCGTCCTCAGCCACCTCACCTCAGTTTGGCCACTGCCCATCACTGCAACCCTCCTTCTCTTGGAAAATCCAGCCACTTAGAATCAAGAGTCTCGCCGTTCAGTAATTAAATCCTGTTTGTAATTTCTTTTCCCTGGAAGACCAGTCCTTCCCTTCAGGAAAGAAAGCTTCAGGCTGGGTTCCTTTCTTCCAAGGGCTGTGTCTAAACCTCTCTCATTCTTCCATGAACATCCTTCGGTTCAGAAATGAAAGCACAGTCATTTCCTCAGTGTAGCCATCACAACACACAGGACTTCCTCTTTCCAAAGTGGTTCTCAACCCTGGGTGCACTTCAGATCTCCTGGGAGCTTTTAAAATCACTACTGCCCAGGCCCCCAGTCCAGACCAACCAAATAAAAGCTTCTGTGGGTGGGGCTTGGGCACTGATGGAGGGCAGGTGAACACTCCCCAGGTGATTCTAATACACTGTTTGAGAGGAATTATTCTTTAATAAGGTGGCATTTTCTTGTCATAATATGCTTACTGGACATCTCCTCTAAAGAGGTAAGTCTGTGTACATGAGTCAGTTTTCAAACGGGATGCATCCTCCTAAAACAGGAATATATTTGGAGCTGAGCAAAGTGTTGGTCCAGTTTATAGGTCACAGGGACCTTGCCTGTGTTTTTATCTGTGTGTGCCCCGTGCCTATAACTGTGACGGCCGTAGAGTAGGCACGTAATAAATATTTGATAGTTGGAAAAAAGACAGTTCTTTTACAATCCATATTTCTAATCAAAAGACATATTTAACTTAGAGAAATGGTATTATCAATTTTATCTGTTGCAGAGATTTTTAAAGAGCACATGTCTGAACCCTCTGAAAGCTGCGTATAACCAAAAACCGTAGGCTCCTTTCTTTCCTTCCATTACTGAATTCTCTCTCTCCTCTTGATATTCTGCTGAGGTTATATTAGATGATGTGGGGGAAAAAATCATAAAAAATGCCTGGTACTTTTTTTTCCCAAGAGAAAAGGCATTAAATTCAACACCTGACTGTTATTCCAAGGGCCATAAATTGGGCTGCTAAGGCCTGTGATTTTGGCAGTTTTGACTTTTCTATAGGAATCTTCTGGGAGTTTCCCAAGCATGTCTCAGGGTGGTGGGGAAAACTTTTCTACCCAGAGTCGCATTTAACATTTACATGACTATCTGTGCAGAGGGCTGAGCTGGGGCTGCCGCAAAGCGCTTCTGGCTGTGCAGAGAAGGAAGGATTGGTGCAGGAACACGGCTCTGAAGCTTCGATTCCCTGTCTGTCAAAGGCTCGAGCCTACAGTGATGAGATACAAGAGATTGTCTTTAGAGATAGGGGCTAACATTAATGACTTTAAATGTTTTATGCTGTGATTAGCACAGAAATCACAGTACTTATGGAATGAGCCCAGGTTCAGCCTTTCTGACTTCTGGCAACGTTAAGATGTGATACTGAACTTTACCAAGCAATGCAATTACCAAGCAATGCAATTCAAAGCAAATAAACAAGATACTTCAGTACAATGAGAAAAAGACCTACCTGGAAACCAATGAAACCACCAAAACGAAATGTTTGATCAAGCATGACTGTGGGCACAAACCTACTTCCCCAGCTCAGCATGCATACGGGATGTCTTATGTGCACTGGAAACATTCTAAGAGTGAATGAACTAAATTCAATTCCCTTGAGCTAATGACTTTTGTTCTGTGTTATGCAATACTTACATAATCTACTGAATCTAAAAATAAAATTAATTGACTGTCCCTTCCGACTCTTCCCCAAATAATACTCTAATTTGAAGCATACAATGAATATAAGCCACGTGACTGATTTTTTAATGCAAAAAATGCAAAACTTTTTTTCTCTCCCTTTCTCTCTGCCAATTCACTGGCAAGCGTGAATTATTCATAAATACAGAGTTGGTTAATGTTTTTTAACAATGCAGCATATTTTTCCCTGTGATTTCTAGCTTGGGTAACAGTTTTGGCATCGTGACATACGAACCAAATTACAACAAGCCCTCATCTTTATTTTCTGCCGATTAGGGAAATAAGTTCATTGCCTCAGTAATGGATCATCAGTCGACACCAAAAATAAGGAAAATTAAGCTTATTTTTTGCACGGCAGTTTTGGCAGTATCGGTGCGAGAAACAATGAAATAAAGAATGTCTTGGTAAAGTCGTTTTAACACATAAAAAATATTATTCAATAGCTTCTCACTAATTTTTCTAAAAATTTTGACTAGATTTTGGTTCCATCCATTGAGAAGGAGATGCTAATATCAAAGAATGCACAAACTGGACTGACAGATCCCTTAATCTCAGAATTATTAAGATTAAACTACAAATAGTTTAGACTTGAGTTTTCAAAATGTATTACTTTTTAAATTCACTGATCTATTCCAATTTGCTTCTCAAACAATGCTGTTCTTTTCTAAGGGGTTTTCAGAATTGAATCTGGCTTCCCGGGCTCTAGGTAGGACAGAGAGTTGTGTATACTTAATCATAAATTAATTCATTTACAGCTGCTCTAAAGTGATTACTATGGACTCAATCTCAAATGCTCCACAGTTATATTATTCTCACACACTTATAATTACCTGGAAAGGTGTTTAGATGGCTTGCACTATTTATGGGCCATAAATGCTTGATGTAACCGATATTTTACCTGCCACGTCTTGTTTATTTCCATTGTGGATGCAAAGTATCAGAGCAATTTAAGATCTTATTGAGTGAGAAAATTAGAAAAGAATAGTAACCTGGTATCTGTCTTTATTTTATTCCGGCTAAATAAAATCAAAATATCAAGCTACAAATACAATGAAAAATGCTACATGAGAAAGATAGGAGAACATGTGCTATTAAAACCAAAGTAGGTAAATGAGAGTAACAAGGTCATGTCGAGCCAGGTCTGTTTGAACTTGACTGCTAATGAAGCCAGGCACGAGCAGGCGAGGCTTAAGATAATAATTGCTCGGTTAGGAACACCGAGTCCGGCTTTTGTCCTCTGGATGAGGGTAGCTGGGGCTTGGCTCCTGGGTAAGAGAGTGAGAGTGTCCCTAGCTTGGGGTGAACCTCAGCCTGCCTGGCCCCCGTGTTCTTTCTTCACCCCGGGACAAATAGGAGGGTAATTTAGCAGACTTAAGGCTGTTGGCTACACCCTGCCAAGACCAAGGTAGGGGAACTGGTCTTGCTGTGCACTGACTTTGAATACTCACAAGAACATGATCCAAGAGCTATGCCTATAAGTCCCTGCTGTATAGAAGCAGAGGTCAAGAATGTGACCTACAGTTTTAGAGCTGGGACGAGACCTTGGATTTTCGTTTTGGAAGAAGCCAAAGGACATGAGGAGTTTGCTGGGGGGTGGGCTTGGGAGTGGGGCCAACTAAGAAGCACTGGGAGAAGCTTAACCTAAATTTTCTACATATTTTCACGTTCCACACTGACTATGGCTTGTGAAACAGAAAAAGAAAAGGTGACAACCTTGTCCCCATTTATTGCCAACCATGGTCTCCAGTCATGGTAGGGATTTGGCAGAATTCCCTAGAATGTTGGTGTAACAACATCCATTCCATTCCATCCATCCATTTTAAATGCTTGTAGCTCTTGAAGAACTCTCAGGTGCAGCTAACCTAATATTAAGCAAAGCTCGTAAATGCATCACATGACGAGCTACTTTGGGAGGCATGCAATATGGCGGTGAAGGTGACAGGGTTCCGTGTCACAGAATGAATGGTCCACTGAACTTTAGAAAAAGATAGATTGGACCGTAGCAACACAAAAATGCTTACACTTCAAAGAAAAGTTAAGACAATGATAACAAACTAAGAGAAAATAATTATAAAATAGAAATCTGATGAGGAACTTGGTAAAAATCTGATAGAGAACTTACAAAGAACTCTTAAAATTCAATAAGAAGAAACCAAACAACCCGATAAAAATCAGGTAAATGGTAAGAACAACATTTCCCCGAGGAAGACACATGAACGTTTGATGAGCACATGGAAAAGTGCTCCACAGCATCCGGTTGTTAGGGAAATGCAAATTAACACCACGACGGACACCATTTGACACCCTCTGCAGCAGCTGTAGTAAATTAGAAAGACGACCACAAGTGATAATGTGGATATTGGTTGGAATATAAAATGGCAAAGTCATTCTGAAAAACTGCTTGGCAATTTCTCACAAAGTTAAACATAAAGCCACCATCGAACCCAGCAATTTCACTCCCAGAAAGGGAAGTAAAATGAAAACACATGCCCACCTGAAAACTTGTACACAAATGTTCGTAACAGCATTTCATAATAGCAAAGAGTAGAAACAACCTAAATGTCTGTAACTTGGTGAATAGATTATAATATGCTCATAAATGGGATATTATTCAGCCACAAAAATGAGTGGACGACTGCTCCATGCTATGCCATGGAGAGACCTAAAATCATCACGCTCAGTGAGAGAATCCAGGCACGAGAGACCACATGTTGTACGATTCTGTTTATATAAAATGTGCAGACGAGGCAAATCCAGAGAGGGAGAAAGTAGGTCGGTAGTCGCCTGGAGCTGGGGGTGGGAATGGTGATATACTATAAATGGGATTTTATGGGACTATGGGAATGTTTTAAAACTGACTTATGGTAATGCTCTCAGGACTCAATGAAGTGAGTAAAAGTCATTGAACTGTGTGTGCACCTGAAATGGGCGAATTAGTTGGTACGTAAAATGTAATGTTGTTTTTTTTTTAGAAAAAAAAAGCAGTGATATGTTGTATTAATTTTCTATTGCTATTGTAAAAAATTACCACAAACTTAGTTTCAAACAGCAAACAATGTCCATAAACTGATGAATAGACAAAAGGTCTTGCTGTTCTACACGTGAAAAGTTCTACATGTGAAAAGGCCTCCCTGGGTTGAGCCCAGGTGTAGGCAGGGCTGTGTTCTTTCCCGGAGGTTGTAAAGGGAAATTGGTTTATTTGCTTATTCAAGTGTCTGGAAGCTGCCCATGTTTCTTGACTCTCAGATGCCCTACCTCTTCCAAGCCAGCCATGGCGGTGAGTCCCTCTCACATTGAATGTGACCAGGCTTCACTTACCTCTGACCCTCTTCCATCCCCTTCTCCCACCTGGTGAGTCCTGGGCCTGCCCAAGAACTTAAGACACTTTTCTTCTGCTTTAAGGTCCACTTGACCACATCTCCAAATCTGTCTTGCCATGCAAGGTAACACAGTCAAAGATTTAAAAAATTAGGACACAGACATCTTTGGGGGCCATGCTTAGCACACGGAGGTCTCAGTTCAGACTTCCTGGGTGTGCATCCCAGCCCTGCCACCTGTGTGGCTGAGTGACGTGAGGGAGTCGCCCCGTCTTGCTGTGCTGCAGCTTCCTCATCGGTATAAGGACCTCGACCCTGGTATCTCCTGCAGACGGCTTTGAGAGAGAGAAATAGGTTAATACTCATAAAATACTTGAAAACCTACCTGGTGTATCATAAAGAGTCAATGAATGTTATTTATTGTTATACTTATTTAGTCCAGTTTATAATTTACTTTTCCCTTTGGAGATATTATTAAGAAGATGGGCCCAGTGTTCTGCAGAACAAGGGAGAAACGGTGGGGAGGTCGCTTTAATTTGTCACCCACAGGCACTGCTGCTGTCCTTAACTTCTTTTCATATATTGTGATTCCTTTTATGGCTCTTGTGGTGGAGATACTCAAAGGAAGGCAGAGTGGAATGGACTCACGAATAATTAGACTCCATTAAGTGTTCAATTTCCAATTCAGAGTGAACCAACAGTTTCATATTTGACACAAACAGGAATAAGGAGGAAAAAAGTCTGTAAAAAGGAGAAAAATTAGACCTGGCTCTTAACATCTGTTGGTTTTCACCTGCTCAGTAAAGGCTGTTCATTTCCACGTAAAGAGTCAGCCTCCACCCCTGTGTGTGTTTGTGTGTGTGTAGTGGGGAAGTGGGGAGACACACCCAACCCTCTCCAGGCTCTGGGACTGTTCCTATCATCCAAGCCTTTCTTTCCTGTCCGTTCCATCACAGTGATGAATTCAAGATAAGCAAAGGAGCTTTAAACAGAGAAACTCACAAAGCACAGTATTTAGAAATACTGTTTAGTTTATTGGATGGATAGTCTTGCCTACTCGAAAAATCCCCAGATGATGAGTTGCATATTCTGAAAGGTGCTGCCGGTGCTGGGTATAAAATAGACCCTGGGGCTGATCGCACCATCTGAAACAGAAGGGATCAAATGAGGGACTGGAATAACACCCCCCAATAACTTAAGATACTCTTAAATGACTTGGGCGAGTTGTCCTGGAATCCTTCTGCTTATTACTCTCCCCAAACTCCCTTCTGCCTCCAAGTTTCCTTGGTGAAAAAAACACCAATTTCATGTAGACTTCACATTCTCCCCCACATGACTCACGGTTACATCCTGATCATTCCAAGTGTATAATTCCCAAATGTGCATTCTCAGGTCCCATCTCAGACCTACCCCATCAGACACTGGGGCTGGGGTGGGGACACAGTCATCCACTTTAATGAGCTCCCCAGTTGCTTCCGATGCAGCTGAAGTTGAGAGCCCCTGGTCCACACCTTGGCAGTCCCATTACTCTTCTCATTGTTTAATTTGCAATATTTAAAAAAGCCAGCATAGTGATGCAAATTAACATACAAATGAAGAGATAAATAAAAAGTTAGAAACATACTCCAGCATTTATGCTTAAAAAAACCCTATGTGTTCACGAAGTGGTATAAGTTACACTGTGATTGATTCATCAAATAATTTTGATAATTTCCACAAAAAAGTTCATGTTAAGAAAGAGTTGGTGTGATATTTTGTTAGGCATGGTTGTCACTGGTTCAGAGATGCTCATGTGTGAGCTAATCAGGAAACTCAGTCAAGCTCTTCCGAAGACTTCTCCGTTAACTTGGCCATCAGTGGTTTGTAAAGAAAATGGAAAGACTGTTAAGATAGTGCAACAGTCAAGGGTTTCTCTGAAGATAGCCCTGTAGTTCCTGTAGCCCCAGGCCAGGTTCCAGGGTGGAGGATGTGGAAGGAAGCCCCCTGTGGAAAGCACGTCCGTCACTAATTGTCCGGAAAAAAGCAGCAGGAGTGTCGATCCCACTTCAGGCTGCAGGAAGACCCTGGAGACCTCAGCCTCCTCCTCACCCATAAGGCTGGGCAAGAAGATGTCCGTGTCCCCAGCCGCCCTGCTCTGCTCAACCTCAGTCATCCGAGGTCACTGGGGCTCTCTTGTCTTCATCTGGGTTGCGAAGTCGCACATTGGAATGGAGAGTTTTGAAGAAATTCTGATGGCCGGTTCCTCCCTGAGAAATGATATAATCACTTAGATGAATCTCATGAACAGATTTCCCCATATCCTCTCAACTGAGAGGGAATGTTTGGAAACACAGAATCCTGCAAAAATTCTGTCTGTGCCCAAAGCGAAAGGAATCGCTTTTACGTAGTTTATGAAAAGATCAGGGTTAAAATGGACTTCCAGACATTTCAGTAGTGAGGGTAGACTAGAACTTTCTGTGAGAATTCCTGTATTGCTCGAAAGGATCTCTTGGGTTGGAAGTCACAGAAGCCAGGTTGAGAGGGTTTGAGCCAAAGGAGGGCTGTGTTATAAGGGACGGTGTGAGGGCTTCCTCGGAGAGGCACACAGCTGGCTCCATGCACTGGCCTTCCCTACCTCCCCAGGCGTGTGATGGGGCAGCCAGTCCACAGGAGCTCCCTGAGTGCACCCTTCCTTACCATCAGGACCGGGGACCAGCCTGCTGGCTCTGAATTCTGATTCTAATCTCAGGGAGAAAGATGGTGATTGGCCCAGCCGTAGCCAAGGAGACAGGGAACAAGATCAATTATGAAGCACACAGTGCGTCACCAAGCAGAAGTGCTGGGGAGGGCGGACAAGGCAGGGAGGGGAAGAGGGACTCCAGGTGAAGGAAGAGGAGTTCGCTTTTAAATAGGCAGTCCAGAGAACGCCATGCTAAGGCGGGCTCTTTGAGTAGGTACCTGAAGTTATGGCGTGATCGGGGTCCCTGTCTAGGGGAGGGAGGGAAATAGACCACCTTGGGAGTGTCTGGCAGACGGAGACTAACCACTCCACTAGGGCACGTGTCCCATGTTGGGGCAGTGATGCCGGACTGAGTACCTTCCGCGTCACCTCTGCTTCCTGCCACTTGCTGGTGGAGTATCTCCATGCTTGTAAATGTCTCTGAGCCTCACCTTCCTCCACTGAATGATGGGAGCGATCGCCCCTGCTTTGCTCACCTAGCTAATGGATGTGAAAATGCCCTGCACACTGCCCGGGGATGTCTATTTTAGGAAAAGGGAACCCCTCCATCCCCCCCATGAACCATTTTCCCCCCGGTTCAAGTCAGTCAGACTCAGAAATTAACGAGTTGCTCCCAGCACTGACTTTACATTTCTGATCTCTTAAATGTGGTTTAATGAGTTGATTTAATTTTAACTTAAAATTCATTAAAATGTATTTGCTCAAAGTAAATATTTAAATGAATATTGCATACGCCAGGGAAGAAAGAAGTTTGTTTAATTACATGTCTTCTCTCTGGGAGCAATCTTGGTTTTCTCTGTACAAGATGATGCTCCTATTAACGGCAATATCTCCTGCCCTGGGGAAGCCACGCTGAAATCAACCAAGCCCCTGCTCAAACCGAGAGCATCTGAGTTTTTTTTTTGGGGGGGGAGGGGGGGTGGAATACTGTGGTTGGAACTGGCTGCCTTCCAAAAATGGATGATCCTGCAGTTTCACAGATACACCTGTGTTGAGATGATAGGATAAGGTATGTGTGTCCCCCACATTCCTTTTGTGTACTTTTGTGCACAACCAAGGCAATTGTGGCTTATTGTAGAAATGACAACACTTAGAGAAGACATGTACATAAGAAGGAAACTAGTCTATATTCAGCTTTTGAGATTTGTGATAGAATTTTTAAACCTAATTCAGAACCAAAGCTTTCAAAGGAGCTGGGGGGGAATGTTTTTGAGTTACAAGAGTCTGTTTCTGTTGAATTTAAGATTTTAGATTCTGACCTAAACAATAGGCAAAGAAGACGTGTGATTTGTGGGAATAGCTCCTGTTCACCTGGAATAAAGATTCCACATGCTTGGGGGGCAGGTAAGGGAAGGTACGAGAGAAAAAGCAAGGGAGGCTATGCAGTGTCCTAGGCTGATGGTAGTTGGGTGATTCGTCCCCCCAGAAGCTTGGGGATCTGGAAATAGAAGCAACCCCATGTGGGGTTCTTCAAGCCCCCCTGGCGTGAGAGTTGAGTAGAAACAGACACACAGGCAGAGGACACTGGGGAAACCCCCGAAGTCCTATGTTTGCCAACCAGATAACAGAAAGAAGAGAATAGTGCTTGTGTGTAACGAAGATGAGCCCATGTACCCTGTGCAGAGTGGAGGACGGGACGGGGCCTCCGACTGGGACGAGACCAGCAGATACTTGATCAGGGTCATCGGACACCTGTCCTCGCCCACGGTGGTGGGCCTTAGTTGTATCATCTACAAAATGGGGAGATTAATAGTTCTGAAGACGATATGCCACAATGGAGCTTTCATGCATTCCCGGTGGGGAGACAAAATGCCATAGCCACTTTGGAAAACCACTGGCATTTCTTATAAAGCTAAACATACACGTATGGTATGATACAGAATCCCCCTGCCAGACGTTTACCTGAGTGATGAAAACACGTCTCCACATGAAATCCTGTATGCCAAACTTTATAGTGGCTTTAGTCAGTATTGTTTCTCCTTCCTGCTTTAGAGCTTCTCCTGCACCTTATCAGCGGACTCGATGTTATCCCTAAGCAGCCAAAGCGTGTGTGCTGAAGAGCCTGCCGCGGATGACATTAGGAGGAACCGTCTGTATCTGCATCTGCACGGGAGCCCGGCCTCCGTATTTTGGCCACGCTCACCTCTACTTCCAGCCCTCAACAAGTCTGAGGACAAGAGATCCAGGCCCCTTTCTCATTATATCACTCAAGGCTTACTTTGCCTGCTTCAATATCCAATTTGCACTGAGGAGATAAAAGCC
The DNA here is from genome assembly GCA_963574885.1 of Lepilemur ruficaudatus. Classification (NCBI taxonomy): domain Eukaryota; kingdom Metazoa; phylum Chordata; class Mammalia; order Primates; family Lepilemuridae; genus Lepilemur; species Lepilemur ruficaudatus. Next base: position 105,669 of record CAUYRT010015006.1, on the reverse strand, counting down.
ACCTATCATTTTTTGAAGGAAAAAGCCATTCAGGGAAATCTATACTTTTTTTTAATTTTAAGAGTACCCTGAACATTTCCAGAAAAACCAAATTATGACAGCGAAAGAATCCTTAAAGAGATGCCCTGCTCATTGTACCTCCAACTAGCTGAGAAGGCAAATTCTGCCTTTTTTCATATATGGAGCAGACCACGCGTGTAACATTTTGTACTAGAATGGTCATTAGGAGATGACAAGGTATGTCTCCAAGGGTGGATGTCTTCAGGCTGTCTTCATTTATTTAGGGTTGAAAAAATATTGTGATATGTTAACCTTTATTCACCTCCTCACATTCAGAGTTGGCTCTGTGCTCACTAGTACTTCAGGAGAGGTATGGGGAAAATGAAATACAGAACCACCCTGTAAGACGTTGTCTGTGGTTTCCTAAAAGGTTGGCAGTAACGATCTTATTAGCTAACACTTGGAGAGGACTGTCCTTGTGCCAGCTGCTATCCTAAACCTTCTACATTTGTTAACCCATTTAATCCTTACAACCACCCTATGAGAGCAGTGCTATTATCACTCCCATTTCACAGAAAGTGAAACTGAGGCATAGAGATGTTAAATAAGTCACCCAGATTTGCACAGCTATTGTGTCAAAGTCAGGATTTGGACACAGACAGTCTGAATTCAAATTCCATGCATTTCAGGATAAGACTATAAGGCTTCCCAAGCTTTAAGGCCTCCCTACACTGAACTGTCTTTCCAGAAACCTTAAATAATGATATTAAGAGGTAAAAGCAAGAGGGTTGTCAAATACTTTTGGCTGTAAACTGGAAGGGAGAGAGATTATTGAAACTGAAAACAAATCTCCTTCTCCTCCTTGTGACTGGTGTGGCAGAGCATAGCGATGGATGGATTTAGAGAACAGAAGAGCCAGAGGCAAGATGTCAGAGAGGAAATACCCCCGAGGGGCTTGCTTCCCACCGGTGGGTCTAACTGGGTAGACCTCGATTTACTGCGAAACTAAGGAAGCTTGCTTAAGCGTCAGGGCTCCTGTTTTCAGGGCCCCTTCCAGGCCTGCGTGCGGCACCACACTGTGCTTACATGGTCATATGGTTCTGCAAACTTTGCAACAGTAAGATATTTGAATTTCAATTTGTTAAGGTGGCTGTTTCTTTCCACTGTTATTTAGACACCATCATACTTTGACTCATGAACGCTGGTGATGAGTGGCCACAGGCATTTTTGGATCTGAAGCAAGATAAATCGAGCTGGAGATGCATTTCAGTGGGGATTATTGGGCCATGATTACGAGGTTAGCAGCCACAGCTGTGCAGAGTTAAGTTATTGATAGAAATATTTTCTTCTCCCCTGCACTGACACACTTGGTAGGGGAAACAAAACAAGACTTGACACATCTGGAGCTATGTTCTCATCTGTGCAAAATTCTCCCATTTATCAGACAAGTAGCATTGTACGTGGAGAATTCAGCCTTCACTGACATCTAAGCAAATGGAAATTTTCTCTTACAGGCACATACCTGGCAATGCAGCATACACTGTTATAAATGCGTCACATACTTTTTTCTGCTCTGATGAGGATTGCATGAAAACATGAAGCAGTACAACAAATCGCAGACATGTTATAGATACGAGGCATCACAAATATCAATAACAAAAAGGTAGAAGGAATACTTGAATTTTGCATATAATTATAGTAAAATAGTATTTCAAAATAATTCAAATAAAAATGTTCTCAAGGAATTTCCAAAAACCATCTATGTAAAATCAGTATTATGAGGTGTATAAGTCAACAACAAAATTCCATTCATTTCCTAAAATTTTGCGACATCCGTGGTATTTGTCAGAATTTTAAAACTTGTAACCTATTGAGATTTATTTTCTCACCTTCAGTAAATAGTCACACCGGTACCTGATTTTTATTTGAGATTGTTTATTCTTTTTGTTAAAGAGGGTTCCTAATCTTCATGCCCCGTGAAACCTGGAGACCCTTTTGCTCTCTCCATACATGAAGGTAACCAGGGGATCCGTTGCAAAGTTGAGAGACCCAACCCAGCCCTGGGAGAGTCTAGTTCCATCAGTCTGGCTTAGGGCCCAGGCATCTATATATATTTTCAAGTTTTCTATGGGATTCTAAAGTGCAGCCACAGTTAAAAACATCTAGTCCAGGTGGAGAGACCATTGATCACCCCATGAAACATCCCTGTATCATAAGCACAGCCCCAAACCAAGAGCAAGTGAAAACCCAATAGGAATCTGGGGGGACTGAGAAGGAAGCAGGACAGGGCCCCACCCAGGAGGCCAAAGAACCTTCAGGGCTCCTGGGGTGGACAGAGCTCAAGGTCAGTGTCCACCACCCTGGTATAATGAAGACTTACTTGAAACGTCATTTGAATTACAGAAAATAAACGGGATTCTATTTTATGTGCATATTCATCCACAGATCTGTATCTGTTTCCTCTCCCTCCAGAAAGTAGCACCCTCCCTGTAATCAAGGGAGCCTTGACATTTCACTGGAAGAGTCTGGAGATCACTTTTAAAAGAGGCCACACTTGGCAACAACTGGCTCTTGTTACTGACCTGTTCACTTCTCACTTGCTGATAATCACTGTCAGAGTTGGATTAGTTAGAGGGACACCCACAGTTTGTGGTGACAAGTCACCCTTTCTGGTGTTTGTTGGGTCATTGCAATTTAGGGATTATTTGTTACTTCTGTGTAAGTATGCCCTTGCTGACTGATACACTCCCTGAACTCACTTAACCACATAAAAGCAACATAATTGACCCCTATTGTAGCTACTTAGAATTAAGCAATTACTAAGCTACGATACAGCATAATACATTTGCTGCTTGATAATTAGAATGTACAGAAATAAATATCATTAACAGAGCTCTGTTACTTGTAATAAAGTAATGAACTAATTGCAGAGATCACAAAGCTCTTTTGTTTTGAAGAGAGTAAGGTTTCCACTTTTATTATTTTTTAATTTTAATTATGGGTACATAATAGTTGTATATCTTTATAGGGTACATGTGATGTTTTGATGCAGGCATATCATGTGAATTAATCAATCAGAGTAACTGGGGTATCCATCATCTCAGGCATTTATTATTTCTTTGTGTTAGGAACATTCCAATTCCACATTTTTAGTTATTTTAAAGTATACCCTAACTTACTGTTGATTATAGTCACTTTGTTGTGCTATCAAATATTGTCCATTCTGTCTATCTGACTAATTCTATCTAGCTATCTGACTATATTTTGGCACACATTTTATACTCACTTTATCTCCCTTCCCCCAGGCCTGCCGCCACCCTTCCCAGCCTCTGGTACCCATCATTCTACTCTCCATCTCCATGAGATCAACTGTTTTTAGTATTTAGCTCCCACATATGAGTAAGAACATTTGAGATTTGTCTTTCTGTGCTTGGTTTATTTCACTTGACATGATGTTCTCCAGTTCCGTCCATGTTGTTGCAAATGGCGGGATTTCGATCTCTTCGTTGGTCCATAATATTCCATTATGTACATGCACCACTATGTCTTCATCCGCTCATCCATTGATGGACACGTAGGTCGATTCCAAATCTTGGCTATTGTAAACAGTGCTGCAATAAACATGGCAGTGCAGATATCTTCGATGTACTGAATTCCCCTCCTTTGAATATATACCCAGCAGTGTGATTGCTGGGTTATATGACAGTTCTATTTTCAGTTTTTTGAGGAACCTCCATACTGTTCTCCATAGTGGTTGCACTAACTTACATTCCCACCAGCAGTGTACGAGGGCTCCCCTTTCTCCACATCCTTGTCAGCATTTGTTAGTGCCTTTTCTATAAAAGTCATTTTAACTGGGGTGAGGTGATATCTCGTTGTAGTTTAGATTTGTATTTCTCTGATGACTAATGATAAAACATTGATGAAAAAATTGAAGAGGACACAAAAAATGGCAAGATATTCCATGCTCGTGGATTGGAAGAATCATATCGTTAAAATGTCTGTACCACCCAAAGCAATCTACAGATTCAATGCACTCTCCATCAAAATACCAATGATGTTCTTCATAGAAATAGAAAAAAATAGTTCTAAAATTTGTATGGAACCACAAAAGACACAGAATAGACAAAGCCATCCTGAGCAAAAAGAACAGAACTGGAGGAATCACATTACCTGACTTCAAATTAAATGACAGAGCTGTAGTAACCAAAACAGCATGGTACTGGCATAAAAACAGACTCATAGGCCAATGGAACAGAATATAGAACCCAGAAATAAACCCACACACATATAGTGAACTTATTGTCAAAAAAGGGGCCAGGAACATACAGTGGGGAAAGGACAGTCTCTTCAACAAATGGTGCTGGGAAAACTGGATACCCACATGCAGAACAATGAAACTAGACCTTATCTCCCACCATATACAAAAATCAAATCAAAATAGATTAGACTAGAGTAGGTTTTTGAATGTAACAAGATAAGTCAACTTGAGTGGTAATATATTTTGGGAAATCAGCTCACTACAAATTGTGACTGTAAACATTGTACTGTAAACGCTTTGTAGTTTTCCCCCAATAAAAAATAAAAAAATAAAATAAAATTAAAAAATTGTGAAAAAAATTGAAAAAATTGTGAAAAAAATTGAAAAAAAAAATCTGCTTCCAGCTCAGTGCTTTGTTGCTGCACCCTCCAAAGAAGATGAACACTGTGTCCTCACATAGCAGAAGGGTTTAAATGGGACAAACTCATTCCTTCAAGGCCCTCTTAGTACCATCGCCTTACAAGGTAAGTTCCAATATATGAATTTTTGAGGGACACATACATTGAAACCATAGCATTCCCTAAACAACTAAATGATGAACAAAATGTGGCATATGTATGTCACAGAATACTACTCAGCCATGAAGAAGGATGATTTAATGCCTTTGGTAACAATTTGGATGGACCTGGAGACCATTATCCTAAGTGAAGCACCTAAAGAATGGAAAAACAAAAGCAAACACTGTATGTACTCACTATTAAATTGCAGCTAACTGATGAGCACACATAAGCACAGAGAGGAGTAAAACTCAATGGATATCAAGCAGAGGGAGGAGGAGATGGGCAAAAACCTACCTAACAGGTATAATGAACACTATCTGCGTGACAGACACACTTTAAACCTTGATGTAATCATTACAAAAGCAATCCATATAACCGAAAACATTTGTACCCCCATAATACTTTGAGATTTTTCAAAAAAGCAAAGGATTAAATTTGTTTGGGCTGGAATTTAGTTCCTGAGACAATTGCCATTCTCCTAAACCAGTGGTCCTAGACATTATAGATTCTAACAGGTGTCCATTAAAGTCTTTGGAATATCAAAACAACTTTATATAGACAAGTGCCAAATAATGGTCTGCTGTCCTGCAGGAGGCCAAGGTGAATCTCCTGAAGTCCAGAGTTGTATTTTGGGTGTACAACAAACCTTCTCAAATGCCTCTCAATGCTCATCCTCCAACACAGCAATCGAAACTTTCATTTTCAAAGACAGTAAATCAATAGATTCCCACTAAGCTCGTGGCTGAGCTTACTCCTAATACAAGAAAACTTAAAAGGGTTGACAGGTGTCGATAGGTGCTGATTGATTTTTAGGAGATATATTAAAAAATGATGGTGCCAATTTAATTTCTCTGTTGATAACTGATAACAGTTTCAATTCCCTTAAAATACAATTGCATCCCTTTCAGACACCACTTTGATTGTTCAGGGGTTCTGTATACCTCTTTTTCTGCAATTTTTTTCTCTGTCTAATATATCATTACTCCCCAATTGATAACAGTCATGTTTTCATCTTCTGCACTGAGATCTAATTTTTGAAACTAACCACCATACCATTAACACCACCACAGTCTCCACCATCAACATTAATGTACTTATCTGGCCACATCCATTATATAGGTGTAAAAGCAAATCATAATATTAAGTCTTCTTTATAAAGATACTAAGTTATTTCATGATGTCCTTATACCTATCTACATGCATAAATGTGACATAGTTTAGCATGTATAAATTTCTATGGTCTGAATGTTTGTGTCTCCCAAAAAATCTATGTTGAAATATTAACCCTCAAGGTAATGGATAATACTAAGAGGTGAGGCTTTGGGAGGCAATTAGGTCATGAATGGGATTAGTGCCCTTATTATTTAATAAAATGACCTTAAAAAGTGTCCCTTCTACAATGTGCAGATTCGACAAGAAGGCACTATCCATGAATCAGGAACAGGCCCTTCCCAGACATTGAATCTGCCAGTGCCTTAATTTTGGACTTCCCAGCCTCTAGGACTGTAACAAATAAGTTCCTGTTGTTTCTAAGCCACCCAGCTTATGATATTTTGTTATAGCAGCCTAAATGGACTAAGACCATTATACTATAAGCTCTTTTAGGGTAAGAGTATGATCTTTCTTTGGGTTCCTAGTACCAACAAAATACCTGGAACAGAGTAAATGTTCAATAAATGCTTGATGAAAGGATGAATAAGCCATATTTCCCACAATATGCTGAAGAATGACAGAGAATGAAATAACAGCATGCAGTGGAAGAATCAGTGACAGAATGAGCACAGAATTTCTTGATTCCTTTCTTTTCTCAGAAGAATCCCCAAGGGTCTGAGAGAAGCACTAAAGCTATTTTGTGTCTTGGGTCACTAAATTAATGGGCTATAAATATAGAGAACCAAAAATTAACATTTGACAAAAGAGCAGAAAATGTATAACAATGGCTGCTCTTTTGGGGACCATGGAAAACAATTGATTCAGTCTTTGAAATGACTCACATTCCTGACTTCTTTTCAAGATAATTATTCAGGCAAGTCTTCTATAAATTATCTGTGCAGTGAAATTCATAGGCATTGAAGTAATATGGAACTTAGATACAATCATTTTGTTTGCAACAGCCAAATCACACCTTATTAGGAAGTTCTTATTTTCTCCAATATTCAGAATTTGAATTTTTTAGGGTGAGTTGGATATAATCAGGTGTGTCTATACATTGCCATTTTTAACTCCTCACATCCGCATCCACGGTAATCTCTTAGACTTGGTGTCCCATAAACAAATCTAGTTGAATTTGTCTCAATCAGAGAAAAAAGAAAAACCATCATATCCCACCAGAATGGTGCATGATTTATCTTGTGTATTAGCCAATGACTCCTCTGCTGCCAAACTAAGAGATCCTGACAAATTTGGGTTATGAATCTGAGGACAGCTAAAATTAAAATTACAAATACTTTTACCCAGGGTATTCAGTTTTTTATAACTTTTCTTCTCAAGAGCTAAGCATAATTTTAAGTGCTAATGAAGATCAAAATTTTCCTTATTGCTATTTTTATTTTATCTTCTAGTACATATCTGCCCCCAAAAAGTTTGAAGACTAATCACAAAAGCATGTATAAACACCAAGAGGTTTAGCATGTATATAAAACATGAATTTGAAAATGTTTACATATGCAAATATTTGGGAGCTAGAGTTTTATTCTTGGCATAGAAACCAAAGTTCTTTTTCTAAGCACATCACTGCAGAAAACTGATATCCTAAGGGGATTGTTTACTTGGAAGAGGCTTAGGGATAAGAGTTATAGTTATACTAGCATTTAATGATGTTGATCTAATGTTATTTTATGGTAAAAGGAGCTGAAGAATTTTACCTGAAACTGTTACCTTTTATGTGTCTTTGTTTTCCATTTTAATATAAAAAATATAATTTTAAAGTTGGAGTATTATAACATGGGGTGCATTTCTTTCCAGTTATACCGATGCCAGGAAAGACAGAATGGAATGAAATGTCATACTCACTTGGGTCATCAAAAAAATAAACCATGTAATTTCCATGTTTAGTTACTAAATGAATTCAATAATATTCACATGCTAATTTTTGGAAGAGTCATTTAGATTTAAAAAAATAAAATAAAATAGAGCCAAAGCTTCAACCCCATTGGCCACAACTAAAACTCAAGGTTGCCATCAAAACAGGCTGCAGTCTCCAGCACTCAGAGACTTGCCAGCACAATCTCTCCGTTTTCACTGATCACTAAATACCTGAGGTATTTGTGTTTTATTCCCAGACACCGATTTTATGCTACCTTTGAATGTTCAGAAAAAAATGTTTGCTGATTATGTATTTCATGTTTATCTACTCGTATGTGAAAATAAATACTTGAGATTCCATTGGTGAGCCACCATTTGAATTGGTTTTTGCTATAGGGGAACCAGCTCAACCAGTTTTACCAATTCTTAGAAGAATGTCTTGTGACACAAAGAAAGTATTGTTATACAGGATAGGTAATTATGAGATAATGGATAAGTTTGTCTTTCATTGTGAAATTACATAAAATAGAAATAAAATGTGTGATTGCTGATTACAGAAGTTCTTTTACTACGGAACTTGTAAGAAAAACAAAGGAAGCTCACTTACCTAAAAGGGCATTCAAAAAATGCTCAGCTTGTTGTAACCCAAGCTAATGAAAACAAGGAAATTTATAGTTAAGGCTGACTTCCAATACCTAGGCACCACGGGGTGTCTTCTGAACCACTTCCTTTATATGTTCCTTTGAGTATGTGGATGGGAGGTCAGTTTAAACTGTGAATTTCCTTATTATTAGTTTCTGTCACAACCTTAATGTACCTTGAGACTTTCTGGTTAGTGCACTTAATTTCCTCTCTTTAACAAGGTGGGTAAGACCCTGATAGGATAAGCTACCACAACTGAGATTCAATTATCGCCAAATGGAGATACTGCTCTACTTTTAGTCCCAAGTGTGGGGGGTTTTCCTTGGCTATCAAATACCACCGATCACCACGAATGGAGACTTTTGGAAGCGACATCTTCATAAAATGTTTATTCCTAATATTAATTTACATGCAATTTATTTTGTGGTGTTAATAAAAATTTTGAAGGCTTTTTAACTTTGCATTTTATTGTTTTAAAAACAAAGTCGAGAAAGATATCTTGTGTGTAAAATTACAAATATGATTTACAAGAAAAGATCTTCCACAGCCTTCCTTGCTGAGTTGAAGGAGAATGATTCCAGTGGCTACAAGGAGAAAACAACGCTCTGGTTTCTCGTTACTGCCCATTAAAACCCCTCTCTGCAGACAGTTTTCTGATCCTTGGGTGGCATCTCAAACAGGTCACATGACGTTTCTGGTCACTGTCAGGGAAGGAAAATCCTCCAGTCATTTTAGTAATAAAAAAACAGTGCAATTTCAGCAATTTAATTGTCCAAACCCTTATAACTGTCCAAATTCTGAACTTCACTTGGAGTTAAATTTTCTTTCCTCATTCCCCTTCTTCTCTCTCCCCATCCCCCTTGAGCCTGCTTTGTAGAGACCCCCAGTGGACATGGGGTGGGCTCCTCCTCCCTTTCAAAGCCTTCTTCTTTCCTCACCCCACCCTCATCCCCAAGAGGCTGCCTTCTGGCTCTTCCTGGCTGGGGTGGGCTTGGGGAGGAAGGAGAGGTGAGTGGACAGAAAAGCTCTGTGTTCTCTGAACTTTGTCTTTTGGATTTTGGGATTGTCAAGGGCACATCTTTTTGTCTGGGAATTCATTTGTGAGTTCTCTGGAGACACCACCTAGATGAGGGTGTCTCATTATGGTTTCTTTAATGAGGTTGAAATTCTTTCTCTGGCCGTCACTTAAGACAGCACTCAGAGTCTGCACCAGGGGTACCCCCGCCAGCTCCTTCTGCAGGCAGTGTGTGCTTCCAGAAGGGGTCACCATGGCAAAGCTCCTCAAACTGGCTGCTTCTCCACGGCTTATGTCTGTTCTTCTAGGTCCCCATGTAGCTATGGTCTTTTACTAGGACTGCCTACGTAATTTGCAAGAGCCAGTGCCAAACAAAAATGCAGACTCTTGTTCAAAAACTGTTAAAAATTTTTCAGATAGCAACAACAGAGCATTAAACCAAGTGTGGGCCCTTTTGAGTGTGGAGCCCTGTGCAACCACCCAAGTCTCAGACCCAGCTCTTCCCTCTGTGACTGGCAGCTGGAGCTTCTCACCACCTGGATCTCTCAGGTCCACAGTTTCTTTTGAGGTCCTGCTCAGTAGGCAGAAAGCCAAGGGAATCCCCTGTGCCCTGTTTGGAATAAAGGAGACAAATGATGAGTACTAATGTTCTCTAAGGAAAGTTTCTTGATCTCATCAGCATCATTCTTCACTATTGTAGGGGAGAAAAAAGCAATATTTTTTTCTCACCCATCTTGAGGTTCATGGCTGAGGCACCTTTAATAAAATATAGATTAATAAGAGAAAATCACAAGGAATTTATTTAATATAAATTTTACATGACACCGAAGCCTTCAGAAATGAAGACTCCAAAAAACAAGGAAATCTGTGTAAGTCCATGCTTAGGTTTGAGGAAGAGTGGAGAGTTGTGTAGAAACATAATTGGACACAGGCTGTATGATCTAACAGTAATAAACTGGGGGCAACTCAGCAAAGCCCATTTGCTCAAATTCTCCTTGGTATTTCCATGTCTTTATTCCTTACCCCCAGGTATAGGGAAGGTCCCTCTGCAATGAGGGTCTTATAACCTACGCTAGGAGAAGATCAGAGAATTCTTTCATGGATTGCTTCAAGAATGATCGGCAAAGAGGAGAGCTTCGTGCTTCTGCTGTTTCCTCAAATGCCAAGGTGCCATACTTTGGGATAGTTTGTTCTAAACCCTGTCACTACCCTCAAGGTGAGCCCTGAAGCAGAGGTTGTCAAAACTATTCTTTCTAAGTATAACACATACTAGAGGATGAACAACAGAAGTTCATACCAGAGCTGTCAAAGTTTCTAGAAACCACACTCAGATTCTCTCCAGGAACTCATCCCCTGCACGGCTCTCGGACGTCCACCTGGGGCATGGTGGAGCATGTGCCCCAGCCCTCGAGGCCAGCACGCTGCCTTCCGCTGAACAAGGCAATGACAGGCAACGTGAGTTTAGGTGGAAAGCACAAGGAAAGAGGATCTCATTCTTCCCCTTTGATAAGAAAAAGGAATTATTTTACCTGATTTAGAATCTGGTGGTCACCACTTTGTGACCACAGAAGTAAAATCAAGGGATGGAAGTAGGAAAAAGGCTGAAACCTGATGACTTCTTTTGAGACCCTGCATCCAGCCAATACAGCTGATAGTTAAATGGGCCCATTCGAATTGGGTATTCTTTAATTTACAACCGAAGGAGACTTAACTACGAAATTTACCAATACTAATCTTTTGTAGTTCATCATTTCTGTTTTATTCCTAAGCAACAATTACTATAAATATGAACTTTAAACAGTAATAAAATGCCACGTACTTTTGTCATCATTCCATCTATATTTTGTAACTGTTTTCTTATGATTCAAGGCTGGGTGACCGCACTGCTCCTTCACTCCCAAGGGGGAAAAAAACTCACATTATGTATGTACTATACAACTGACAACCGAACATGAGGCCACATATTAGAAGCCTGATATTTTGTAGAAAATTGTGATAATGAGGTCCTTGAGTCCATCAGAGACATATTCTAGAAAATATCCATGCATTAGTGTGAACAGTGATTGCAATTCATTACTTGATGCTAATAAACAAAATAGCATGTCATCACTCATACAGCATATGTTTTCCTATAACTTTAATAATATGCATAACCTTTTTTAAAGAATGGTATTTAATATTTTTTAAATGGTGGCTATGTCATTAATAACTGTCATTTTTGAAGCAAGTAAAAGATAAACGAAGTAAAGAAAAAATTATTAGAAAACGAACACAAAGAATATTTAAAAGCTTGACCTTCCATTTTCTCCATGCCAGCGGAGCTCATGATGAATGTTAAAGGGAAACTATAATACATCTTCTTCCACCTTTTCCATCAAAGACACCGATATTTAAATGTAACATTTTCCTCATCAACATGAACACTTCCTTGAATGACAGTAAAGTCAAACCCTACAATCACAATTTAAAAGCAAGGGGAAGTCTGTTCTTAGACCAAATACAGCATAGACGGACCCCTGTGTCTAGAAACGTTCCTGCCCTTACTATTCAGAACCACGAGTTGACATTTGATTTTCGTTATTTTAAAGACAAAACTGGAGGAGACCTCAGTGGTGGGGATAATATTTTCAATGTTCTGCAGCTGCATTCATGAATTGTGCTCTCTTTGAAGTATAGTATTAATAGGTGAACGATACACCTCAAAGAGTGCTCCCAAAAGCGGACCGGAGCCTGCTAACTCTGCGATATTAAAATGTGAACATTTCCAGAGCTGTGAACATGTGGATGTTGATAACGTCCCCATATGGGGCCTATTCCTCCTGCCATTTCTCTACAAGTAGTCCTCTTTGAAGCCAAAGGAATCTTTCAGAGAAATTGTTCCAGGATAATGGGTTGGAGATAGTCCTGGCAAATTGATCTAGAAATAAACAAACAAAAGCAAAAAGATTGTGAATCACACTGTATTGTAACTTAAATGCAGCATTTTCCCCATGAAAACACTAAAACACTCTCCCAATAGATAGATATATAGAGATGGAGATAGAGAGAGAGGAGATATCTATTTTTTTCTTTTTTTCTCCTAACAAAAGTGAAGTAATCTTCTTGACTAAGATAATAGTTTTGAAGTGTTTCATGAAAGAACAGAGGAAAAAAGTGAATGCTATAGATTGGGTATGGTTTAGGTGAAGTTATAAAAGTGGGATAATGTAATGACAACGACAGGATTAATTATCACGTTGGCCGAAGTCTCTCAATCACTTCTTGCCAGACCATTCCGCGCATGCACAAAGGGTCAGCTGGGCAATGCACAAGTCTGCGCTGGCCACTCCACTGCCTACGTTCCTACCGTAGCGCCCCACTGTATACCAAAGCTGCTCCAGATTGTACCCTGCCTCTCTCTTCAACCTCACATCCTGACATAGCCTGCTGTTCGTAGCACATGCCCACCCCTCCTACCACACACACACACACACACCACACACACACAAAACACATACACATCCTACACTGTGGTCAAGCTGAAAAACTTGCAGTTGGGCCTTTGCACAAAATGCTCTTTCTTCTAACTCAGGCACCAGTAAGCTTTTCTTCTGTAAAAAGACAATTAGTAAATATTTGTGGCTATTAAACTATACAGGTGCTGTTGCACTGCCCTCTTCTTGGACGTAAATGAATGGGCATGGCTGTGTTCCAATAAAACTTTATTTATGGATGTTGAAATTTGAATTTTATGTCATTTACATGTGTCATGAAATATTATCTTTCTTCCCAACATTGAAATATATAAAAACCATTTTTAGCTCCCAGGCCACACAAAAACAGGCAGAGGCGAGGGGCAGGACTTAGCCCCCGGGCCCTACTCTGCCACCCCCTCCAGCTGTGCCACGTGGGCTTACTTATCTCCGGTCCTGGGTGCTGTCCACACCCAAGCCCAGCACTGCCACGCCCATGTTAATACAGCTGCTTAGTATCATTCGTTTCAGTATTTCAAATAATTTTCACTATCTTGCCCCCAACCAGGCTCTGAATTCTTCATCAGCAGGAAAAGTCTTTTGGAATTTTGTATCCCAACAAGCCCTTGACGTGTACCAAATAAATATTAACGTAAAGTGAGGGCATGCTCATTTTCAATCTCCTCCTTTCTCTTCTCCTCCAAGATATTTCTTATGAGTCATTCCTCTGTGGATAAAAGATTTTAGGGACAGTGGGACTGGGAGACGGGCCGCCTGAGAAGTCAGAGCCCTGTCGAAGTCGGATCCGGGGTTTTCTGTCAATGATCCTTGCTGATATAACCTGGATCGGGCTGTGGCTGTTGGAATGCAGCCCACAGGCATTGCACCACGGCTGTGTGTCAGGAACAGAATGAAGATCCTCCTTGCCCTCGGGAATGCACAGACTGGCCAGGAACAAAGATTTCCAAAGCCAGTGTGAGGAGAAAGAAGGAGGAGCTGCAAGCACCCTGAGCAGAGGAAGCCAGTCTAGTGGACAAGGGGGAGATCAGGGAAGGATCTCTGCCGACGTGGTGTGTACACCAGGACCAGAAGCGGAAGTCGGCGCTGGCCAAGTGAAAAAAGAGAGGAGGGGTGTCTCAATAGGAGGAACAACTTGCAAGGAGGCTCAGGGGTGGGAGAGCCAGAAAGGAGGATGCTCAGCCATCCCCACTCGATGAACATTTGCATGAGGCTGAGCAGCGTGTTCCAGGGAACCAGCTATTGCATGGCCTGAGCAAGGCTCCATCACCCACAAGCCGAGAGCAGGGCATTAAATACCATCCTCAGTCTTCCTGAATATAGTTATTCTAGATGCCGCTCCTATATTTCAGGGCTCTTAGTGCTTTTTGCTTCATGAGAAGTTCTGTGGGTTTTGTTCTTAGAATTTTTCATTTGGACGTTCCCCTCACCCCTCGCCAAGTTTTTTGAGCACCTTAAGGGAATAGATGTTTATTTTCTGCTATTCATTTTCTGCAGTGTTTCTTTGACTCCACATGCCTGTAAGATTTCATTCATTCAAGACATACTTACATCTTTTATGTGCCTACACCGTTGTCAGTGGCTGGAATACTTCAGAATACAGCACACAATGACCCCGCACCGACGGATCCTTCATAGGTGAGCTAGGGCAAGAACAGGGGAACAAAACACACAAAATAATAAATGAGCCCATGATGTATTAAACAGCAGAGAGGAGACAGAATGTAGGGCAAGGTAATGGAGAATATGGGGCCGAGAGTTGTGTTTTAAAAAGGAACTTAGGAAAGACCTCATCGTGAAGGAGACTGAGCAAAGACAATGGAGAGGAGGGAATTGGTCATGTGGAGGGAAGAAAGAACAACCAATGCAAAAGCATCAGGCAGCAGCAGATTCCCAGAGCTATAAGGAAGCCCGTGGGGCAGGGGAGTGTGGAGATGCAGGAAGCAAGGCCAGGGGCAGGCTGTAGGGGGTCCCACCCATCGATGAGGGTCTTGTAGGATCATATGTCCACCGTTGGCTTTTATTTCTGACTGCAATGGAGAACAATTGCAAGGGTTTGAACAGAGGGGTGACATCCCCCCACCCATGTTTTAAAGCGGTAAGTTTGGCTGCAGGGTTGAGACCGGTCAGTAGGGCGCGAGCAGAGGCGGGCAGGCTGTGATGGGTCCATGGTGGCCATCCAGGGAAACCACAACGGGTGGCTGAAGCCAGTGCAGAAGGATGGGCGATGAGAGGCTTGGCGCTCTGCTCTGCTTGAATGCTGGGTGTGAGGGGAAGAGAATAGTCAAGGATGGTTCCAAATTTTTAGACAGAGCAACTGGAAGACTGGAGTTACCCTTGACCAAGATTAGGAAGCCTGCAGTGGAGCACGTTGGGGAGGAGAGCAGAAGCTGGATTTGCTGAGAATTGTTAATAAATGTCTCTTAGACTTCTAAGTAGAGCACCATAGGCAATTGAGTATGAGCCTGTAATTCCAAAGTGAGATCTGAGCTGAGCATCTTCAACTCATACAGGCAAGCAGACCACAAGACTAGGTGAGATCACTGAGGGGGAAAATGAAGACGGAAGAGACCAGGCCTGAGGACTGAGTTCTGAGCCTCCAACATTAAGAGTGATTTATTATCATTGCTGAACTAACCGATTCACTGGCTGACTCAGGTAAAAAAGCAAACAATTGTCCAAGTAATGCAATAGAGGTATATGTCATAACCTTTTTTTATATCACAACAAATGATATTGCATGTTATTGAGAATATGGTTTGGCTCATCCTGTAAAAGCAAAAATCAAAACTATATTTCAGCAATGACCATGAACAAAGTAGAAATTATGCACACACATACACCTATATATTTCAAAAATACATTTATATTCCAAAATGTGTAAACTCTACTCAGTAATGCCAACTTGAATTTACAGCCTAATAAAACATAAACAAGATACCCAGGTAAAAAACAAAGGCTGATGGAGTCAGATAGGACACGATGGGGCTACTGTGTCATCTCCTGCTTGGTGAGAGTTTCCGAGCCCAGGGGCAGTAGGATTTAAAGCTGTGCATCCCTGTGCAAAGACCTTCTGAAATTGATTTGCATTTGATGCACTCCAAAAGCTGAAGATTAGTCCTTCTTCCCAGTATAGCACCCCCCTTCCCTACTCACAGTCTCAATATAGAGATACATCATATAAGAATGCTAATGTCCACATCATCAGTAAAAACCATTTTTAAAACTATTTTTTCAAACATTTAGGGGACCCATTTTTCATGCTCAAGTAACTAAAGCCTGATAGAAATGTAACAACACACACAAACACAACCTACTGCCAAAATGTGAGTACTTCAACCCATTACAAAGAGGGTGCATAATGGCAGGACAGCAGAGAGCACTGGCTGCCCAGCGCTCACCCCTTCCAAGATCAACTTCCTTCTCCTCCGGAAAGAACCCTGCCCCTTCCACTAAAGCATAGTGCAGGATGAAAGGGGGAAAGTGTTCTGCTGTAAGAGGAGGGGAAAGAGGGAGAGAAAAGCTTGAATGTGAGTTCTCTATGCACTTAGGGAAAATTGCACAGTGCTTCAGCAGAAATCTTTGAGCAATACTCAAAGATATAAAAGCAGTATGTCCTACTATAATCCTAAACCCTTTGAATGAAAGTTACCTTACTTTTTTCTCTCTCTCTCTTTCTTTTTTCCTTTTTTCTTTTAAAATTACAGCCCTACAATTTACTAGAGCCAAAGGCCCTTATTTTTCCAGACAAGGTAAGATGACTTTTTTTTGTAGGGGATGAAGTGTTGTTAGAATAGAGACTAGAAACTACATCCTCGGGCTTGTTCCTAGCTCTGACTGTGGCAGTGGAAAAGCACCACGTCTGGGAGCCTGTAAATAAATGCTCAAAATGTATCATTTTAACTTAAACCCTATAGGAATTCTGCTATCTCTTGGCAGAATAATAATAGTACCATTGCAGAGCACATAAGGCCAGTTGTGATTTCTAAAATTTAGAAAAAAATATAATAGTTGGGGGCTTGGAATCCTCTGAATGGGAGAAATTATGTTCTGGAAATAATTGTTTACAAAACAGTTAATCAACCCCCCATGAGCGCTCATAATCTACTTGACTAATACCTTCTGGAATAAATTTCAAAGTTCCCTGTTATTTCACTACTATCACTTTAGTTTTGAAAAAAGAGGAGTACCAGCAGATTTCAGGATGCTTCCTTAGTCAAATGAAATAAAATATTCTCCATAAAATTATTTTGAATCAATTTCCAATTAGCATATTTTCTCAATAATCTACTTTTGGGTAATAACCTCATACTCCTCTCTTCCTCATTTCTCTGCTCTTTTTTTTTTTTTTTAACAAATACTATTTTATTGCATAATTGAGGCACATATCTGGTAACATAGGCACTGACAAGACAAGTACGTTAGAGTTTCTTTTTCAATCAGAAGACAGACAAACTAAGGCAGGGAGCGTGAGAAACCATCCCTGAAATGGAAAAGGGATTCTCCTAGGGTGTCTCACTCATTGTTCAATTGCAGGAAATCCCCCATGGAATGTTCCTGAACGTTGATTCCAGTCTAGCTTAAAATGACTGAAGTCATGTAGCAGTTCCCCCAGAATTGTACTTCAGAGACTATTTATCCACTTGCTGGAATCATAAGAACTCCTTTCTTCTTTAAGATAGGAATTAAAAATCAGCCAAATTTTAAATTAACCTAATACATTTTTTTCATGGCCTAGCCTGCTACATAATTTTCAAGCATAACTAAGACATTTACTTTATTGAATTCCTTAAACATTGAATAATTAACCAATGCTATTTTTAATAAATGCCATGCCATAAATGCATTGTAAATGCTGAAAACAATTAGATTTAAAACACATAAACTCGTTTTGGTCTTTCCGTTTAATCCCTTTAGTGCAACATGTCCTGTTTCTGACTCTTTTCTGTATTATATTCCACAAATAGCTTAGAAAATAAATTTCAATGACTCCTTTTGTGCTTGTGTATTTTTCTTTAATATCTTCTTATTCATTTTTGAACAAAGTGAAATTGCCAGAGCCAAAGACATGGCCTTTAATTTTAAGGGAATTTTCTTCTCTTACAAATCTGCTATCATCATGATGCTTAAAAACACAAAAGAAAGCTAAATTATCTATCTTTTTTTTTTGTGACCACAACTTCTGAAAGTTAACTCTGATTAAGATTAAACAGCAGCTCAGCCAACAATTTCAACAGGAGCCTTTTAGAGAGCAGTTCTATGTGTAAGTTAGTAGCTGGTTCACACCGTTTAAAGAGCAGGACTGAACCGTTGCTGCGAAGAGCAGTAAATAATGACTATAAAATGCTTCGTAAAGATTTTTAATATGACACATCAATGCTAAATAACAGAAAAGAAATCCTCCAGCAAGGTACAAGGGGACCCTGTGCCAGTAGAGGCGTCGCCTTTGGATGAGTAATAACCATTATTAGTAAAACCTCCAGCTCCTCCGAGAGAGGGAGATTGTATTATCTTGCCACATTTGCTACCTCCAAATATGGGAAGTTATTCCTTATTTCCTCTTTCAAAGCTTGACTTTTGACTGAGCACAGTGGTGTGAATGCTTGCTGCCTTACAGCACCCCGGTGAATCACACAGCCCGGGAAATCACAGGAACCAAAGCCCATTGTCTCCTCTGTGGGTTATACCACGGCCTGGGACGCGGGTTCTCAAGCTCCACCACTCGCCTCTTCTCCTTGGAGTCTCTCCACCTGTCTTTTCATTGTTATTAGTTTAATATTCATTTACATATTTCTTGGTTCCAAAAGAACTTATTCTCCAAAGTCTCATGAAATAACTACCTTTCCCGTCACGTTGACTTCCTGCACATCAGCTGTCATCGATTCTCACACTCATGAATAACAGCGCTCTCAGGCCTCGGTATTGCCTCTGTCCTTTTTTTACCAATATAGTTTGTCATTTATCCCTATCAAACTTACGTCTCTTCAATTTTACACAACAAAACTTTAGACACTGTTTTGCTTAATGTGCTAGATTTCGTTCCATTGGGAAGTTATTAAAAAAAAGTCATTGATCCTACATCTTTACACAATTGACATAAAACTTAATGCAGTTTGTCCTGTGATATAGTGTGCATTATAGTTATAATATCTGCCATAAACTTTAAATAGTTTATCTACTCATGTCCCTATAATGATTACACCTTACAATCCCTGTTTTATTTCTTAAAATTTTCTCATGGCATCAGTTTTTCTGCAGTTTATATGCTCTTTATCCAAATGCCTTCCTTATTTGGGTCAGTCTGCAATTAGGATGCCCACGTAGGGACAGGGAAAGGGAAAGGAAGCGGAGGGAGAAGTTGGGGTATGGTTGCTTGGGAGACAGAATATTCTGAAGACATGTTGAGACACATGCACACGCATGGGCGAGTTTGATGTGCTTGCCCATCTGACTTATTTGTTCATCTGGGCAATCTTTATTTAGCGTTTCCTATCATCCAGGCTCTCCCCTCCGTGCAGGTGGAAGTCACCGGCAGACATGGGAACTGCTGAGAGGTAGATGTCGTGCCTGGAAATCACCAGGGGGCTCCAAGAGGCCGAGCCTCATAAATGTCATTTATTTTTATTCCAGTGTTTCTCTGCCAATTGTTCAACATTCTTGAATTTTATTTTCCTAAAAAGAAACTTTTCCTGTGATATCTTAGGTAAGCCATTTAAATTCTCTGGCCTTTAGTTTTTATCTATATAATTAAGCAGTTGACTTGTGAAAAAAAATTCAAATATGAACTACATAGAATTGTATTTGCCAAATACTTTTTGGTACAAGGCTAATCCATCTATATCACTACTAGTAACATACAATAGCTAAATTATTAATATCAACGTGCCCCCTAAAAAAGTACAAAGGTGACAAAAGTGGTAAAGTGCTAATTTTCTGGGCCCTCTGCAAGTGGTAGAGTTGAGTCATGCTACCCTTAGGATCTCAGCACAACTATACGGCCATATACGTTAAAGTGTCCTGAATACCCACCTGGCCGCTTACCTTTTACTTGCACTGAAAAATGATAAGCTATATTGTGATCAGCTCTAAGAAAATTAAAATGAATAACACTACTGAGTGCTGGAAAGGATTTACAGAAACAGAAACCCCCACGCAAGCTGGCAGGAGTATATTAATTACAGCCACTTTGGACAGCCATTTGGCAATGTTTAGGACAGTTGGAAAGGTGCGTAACCAAAAATCATGTGCAATTTCATCTCTAGGAAAGCACTCAGAAAATGCACAAGGACGTTTACTGTGGTACTGTCTGAAATAGCCAAAATCATAAATTAACATTTTAGGAGGGAATATCTGGATAAAACGTGCAATGCACACACAATGTGTCACTGTGTGACAGTTAAAATGACCAAACTGAATGTATGGGTGTACGTATGACACTGAAGCACACGTAAAACCATGCTGTGCACAGTTTATAGATAACTGTGTGTAGATCGCACTGAAAAAATCCTCGTCAGACTCAAAGTGGTTGTCGTTTTGTTCCTAAAAGGAAAGGAAGGGAATAATATTGCAATTGTGGTCTAAAGGAGTTTGGTTTTATCTGTAAGGTTTACTTTGTCTTTTCTGCCCTTTTGTTAAAAGAATTAATGCATATTTTTTCCTGGTTGCTGTTTTTTTTTTTTTTTTTTTTGGTCCATTCTCTTTCTCCAAGAGCATGAATATATACTTTTCCTGTTGTGGTTTTAAAAGAATACAGATAGAAAAAAGAGGAAGGCAGCAAATGTTACAAAATGTGTATCAGTTTTAAATGTGTGTGATGAGAGTGTAGTTGACTGTTATATTATTCTTTGTATTTTTCAAATTTCTCCAAATGAAGGGAAAGATCTACTCTAGAAGAAAGCAAACAACATTCTAGTTTCTCTATCATATTCACTCACACACACACACACACACACACACACACACACACACACATAGCCTTCCATTGTTCATTAGCAGTGAGATTTGGGGCAGATCACTCAACCTTTCAAGACCTCAGGTGCCTCTCGGGTGTAATAATATCTCTCTCACCTGAAAGCCCAGGGCTGAACTACACAGTCTTGCGGGACGCTTCAGTTCTTACTACTATGACATTAGCTTTACCTGCCTCTCCAGAGACAGAAGCCAAAAATCTCACTGAACTTCTCCTACCTTCATTCACCACTGGCCCCTGCAACCTGTCAGGGGCATGCACTGGAAAGCCTGGAGGTGCAGCTGTTCCAAGCCGGCTGAGAGGCTGCAGAGATCCCCCAGCTGAGCTCTCCCTGCAGGCTCTCCACCAGGCAAACGCTGCTGGCCAGGGGGAAGCGGACAGGGCCCAGGGAGGTAAAGTCAGAGCTGAGGGAGGGTGGAGACCAGGGAAAGGGAACAGTGAGAGCAGAGAAGCAGCCCTGAGACCAGCACAGATGCAGATGTCAGGAAGTAGGAAGGCCAAGCCAGAAAAAACACAATTTTCTAGGCTGACATTCCAGCAAGCATGTCATCTCTGGACGGGAACAGGACGACTATAATAAAAGGGAGCTTGACTAGTCGTGTCTGAGCAAAAGAGATAAGAACCGTCCAAAATTCAGACACTGTTCTTACTGGCATTGATTCTTTCACAAAAGCAACACCTGCATACTTTATGCATTTTGGTGTGATGATGTTACCAACCGACCAGGTAAACCTGAACAAGCCACTCAGCCTCTCTGCCCCGACCTTCTGCATTTTGCTCCGGCACCATGCCTTCAATTTAGGAAGGCAAAATATGATCTGCTTTACTTGCGGTACCTAACACCAAGATTAAATTCCGCTTGAGAAAACTGGTTCATACAAATCTTATGAACAGCTCAAAAAATTTTTTTCTCACTCATAGAATGGGGAAAAACAAGGAATAATCACTTTCTGTTAATTTTTTTATGTTATATTTATATCATCCTTTTATATAAATATGAAAAATTACAATTGCATACTTTTAAAAACCTCTCCCCACCCCACCCAAACAGGTGTGTTGGTTATAATGGCAATTAAGACAATGTGAATTTCTAAGCACCTGGGGGGAACCATTAGAGGAAGCAAGTGTTCAGAGAACTGTTTCTCAGACAGACTTACACCAAGCTCTCTTTAGCAGCCAGCAACGCATGTATAATATGTAACCGTAAGAACTAGACAGGAGTTATCTCAACAAATCCCAGGTGACCGGCCTCGAGTGGCTGCTGTAAGTGAGATTTCACAACATGGGAGCTTTGCTCTGCGAATCGACTTTTCTACACTGATTTAAAAATCCTTTCACCAGATGTAGGTTTCAACTACAGTCTGATACACCATTTTCATATATATAATTTTCCCCTTAGTGCTCAAATTCCATCATAAAGTGGGAAGAGTGATACAGACACTGTTTCTCTATTGGAATTTAATATGTAAGATAGAGGTTTTTTTTTTTTTTTCCTCTGGAACAATGTGAATGCACATTGTTCCAGCAGTTGGAAAATTATTCCTCTCATGCCAAACCTATAACAGCGCAATAAAATGTGTAGCAGTTGGGTGGAGCTCCCCAGATTCCAGAAGTCTGTGAAATTCAGAGGCCCCCAAGTTTAAAAAATAAAATGTCTGTTTATTTTGTTCTTAACACATTTCTAATTTGTTTTTGCAGATTGTTCTTTATTAACAAGGGAAAGCTATTTTTGTATTGTTGCCAAGAGACTTCAGAAACCAACAGCCTGATCAAAATAATAACTTCCTGTAATGAACAGTCTTGCTGGTTCAAAGATATTTAATTCTATAATTTTTTTCTGAAAATGTAAATTAAGGGCTTTTAGCATTAGTGACATGACTTGCTGCTTTGGAAACTTGCACTAAATTAGCCTGCCCCACTTTCACTGCTATATGAGGCAAGATAAAGAACAATGCTTTTCTCTTTGAAACACTATAGCACTTTTGAAGCTACTGACAGATTTATGTGTTAGTTCTAAATGCTATTTGCTTGAGGTTTCTTTAAAAATGATAGGCTAACAAAAACCATAATACAAAAAAACACCCTGGCATATTGACAGTATAACATAATTCACAGTCAATCCTAAAATAAAGTTTGAAATTTAAATTTTGTCTTTTTTTTCCTGAAACTTCACATGCATGAGGTAGAAAATAAGTTATCAGTGGTATAAGCTGTGCTATTATTAATTCTTCTCTCGCACACACAAAAAATAATATAAATGCATTTCTTGTAAGTTTTCTGCACTAAGAATGCTGGATCTTTTTCTAATGATATTAATATATACCAAGTTATCTTGTAAGATATACTGTTATATCTATTGTCATTGTAAACCGCATTACGATAAAGTTCTAAAGATACTTATTATAACATTTTCTCTTTACTGTTCAGATGGACTAATTTTGCATGTTCTTTTACTGTACATGCCTCTAAATTTCTTTGAAACATGCTCATCAGTTTTGTTTCAGCTGGAGAACCGGTGCTATGACACAGGAGAGAAAGACAAATTATTGTGGAGATTTTAATGTCAAATGATATGTTAAAAGATAATTAATTGGAAATACATAGTTTGGGGCTGGTGCAACACCAATATGTAATGATGCCAGGGAAGGAATTTTATAATCTTAGGAATGGCTCACCTGGAATTATTGAGGGGTCAAAATTAACAAAGTGATAATTGTTTCTCCAGGAGACTATCTCTGCTCCCTGCCCTTACTTTCGTAATGAAGCAAAAAGGAACTTTCACCGAAAGTATTTTTAAAATTATGGAAAAGTACTGTCATTAGAGCTTGAAGAAGTAATTGAATTTCTTTTTTGATCCAAGAATCCTTTTCATTCAGAGGGTCTTTCTTTTATGAAGTCAATGAAAATAAATCCTTGAAAATTCATAGTCTTTTTTTTCTTTAATAAACTTTTTTTTATAAAAGCACAACTTTATAGTCCAGATTAGACTATGTCCCATCCAAATGGCTGTGAAGTCAGGGCTGTTGAAGAAATCTTCTCACCTCATTTTCTCTAGGAAAGTATTCCAGTCCTAATCCAAAAGGCCATAACAAAAAGTTCTAGCAAATTGTCGCTGTTTTAGAGAGTACTGAGTGGCTTTACTGTGACCCTGTCCTGGAAGAACGATTCCCACCACAACCTAAGAGTTCTGCCTCAGTCCTGCACGCAGAGCAATGACATGGACCCAGCAAATTTTCACAGTATAAAGGCATCATGTTTGTTCAATAACTGAAGACACTAAATAACATTTAAAAGGAAAAATTTTGACATAGGACAGCCCTTCTTTGTCCAAAAAGTTAAAAAAAAAATAGACACATTAGCCAAAAGCAATGTAAAATAAAGGGGGCATCAAAATCAACAGAATTGGAGGGACTCGTTATTTGGAAACAAAATACGTGGAACTCCTTGTCTCCCACCGTACATGAAAATTAATTCCAGATGGATTGAAGAGTCTGACATATATATTTTTTAAAAACTTTAAAAAGTTAGAAGATATAATTTAATATTTTTCTGACCTCAATTAGAGAAGGAGGAAACTTTCTAAGCACAAAAGCAATAGTATAAATTGAAAATTTTTGACATTTGTAAGTAAACTTCAAAAAAAAAGATCACTAGCAAAATTAAAAGACAAGCAAACTAGAAACTACACGCACAAAAATGTACATAAAAGGGGTCAGTATCTTAAATTTTTAAACAACATCTACAAATCACAAAGAAGAGCAATAAGGGCTCCTATGGAAAAACAGGCCAAATTACAAGCATGAAAGTTACAAAGGAAGAAATGTAAATGGATGATAAACGTACATAAACAAATGTTCAGCTTGCTAATATCAAAGACATGGAAATTAAATTGCAAAGCATTTTTAAAGGGCTAGCAAATAAGCAAAGAGTTTGTTTAGATAATGACACCAAGCAACACGGGTGAATATTTACTGAAAATATATGTTACAGCATTATTGGTCAGACTGCAATTAGTAGAGTCCAGGTTAATTAATAACTGGTTTCGTATAAGCCTGACCGATCAGAATGGACACTGGCTTCAGAGGTGGAGGAAAGGTCCCCAGCCCTTGTTGGGAGCTCAGTTCCTGGCCATGGGGATGTCTGAGGGCTCCCAGAAAGAAACAGGACAGCCTGGGACACTGGCAGAGGGATGTGTGCAGCAGCTGTCTACAACCCAGACAGAAGTATTTTGATATCTTAACAATGAATATGGCTGTCCTGATGTGTAATGGCTGGAAATCGGTTCAAGTATTATTTTATTTAAACAAAATTATGATTTTACCCTTTGACCTAGTAATTCCAATGTTATGTATCTAATTATGAAAAGTTGGCAAAGATTTATGAAAATATATTGATTGTGGAATAATGATAATAGCTGGGTTTATGAGGTGCTTACTATATGCCAGGTGTTCTGAATCATATATGGATTATCTCATTCAATCCTAGCAGGAATCCTGCAACAAAAGGTTTATCATTATCTCTGTTTCATAGATGAAGAAACTGAGGCATGGAAAATGGAAGTAGTTTGATAAGGTCACACAGTTAATAACTCACAGAGCTAGAATTCAAAGTTGGGCCTTGTGGTCTGCAGTTACCCACTAGGTAGGAGGTTAACACTGTAATGCAGTGCTGTATATGAACTAGCGGGCTTTATAGCCTCTTAAATAAAAAATGATAATAATTAGTCTACCCAAATTATATGTAGTCCACTTAAATTTGCATTACCTGGCTGCATTTGCTAATGTTACCTCCTACTCACATTATTTTTATGCTATTCTCACACATTGTCTAACAGCTATTATCCATTAGAAAACATTAAACTTTAGCTAGTGAAGTGGTTATGCTTCAAACTGCCTGCCTGTAATAATGCGTTTTTCTTGTTCCCAAGAAAATAGTAAACCTGTTACTATCAGATTCATAATTAAAGGCATCAGAAACCATCATAGTAAAAAAACAAACAAACAACAACAACAACAACAAAAAAGCCCTCCAAACCCCTCGTCTGTTTGAGGTGTATCACTGTGTTCACGAAATTACCGTTTCCTTTTAACTCAACCTTTGTGCCTCTCTGTACCATTTCTGGGCCCGCACAGGGGTAGAGAGGTACTCTGAGTCTTTTACCGGGTCACTCATTCGTTTAGAAACCCCAACCACAACAGTGACAAGGTCTAAAACGAGACTGTCTCCCTAAGTCCTGCACACATACTTCCCTGGGATGTCCAGTCACCCCCGCGCCTCTCACCTGGATGGGCCCTTTCCAATATCTCAACGTGGCGAACCTCCCCATGGTTTGTGAAACTCTCCTCTCCTTTGGATTCTGAAATACGCCCTTCCTGACTCACCTCTTGTCTCTGACCACTTTTTCACTTCCCTTTATCAGCTTATTTTCTCAACACACACTTTCGACACCAAGGTGCACCTCTCAGTCTAGCTCCTTCTCTTCTGACCGCGCACTTCGGCCGCGTCCGCGGTGCTTCCTGCGCCATCCAGACAGCGAGGCACAGATTTCCACCTGCAGCCAGTCAGACCTCGGAGTCGTACCACACATGCTACTCACACGTTTCAAAGACACTTCAGACCAGCCAGGTCCTAACGAAACTCCCCGCCTTCCCCAGGCCGGTGCCTCTCTGCGACCTCACCGCAGGCGCCCAGTCCTGCACGTCTGACCCCCCTGCGAGGCAAGCGCAGCCGGGACATTGCCATTTTACTAAGTCATTTCCAAAAGAAAATTTCAAGCTAGGATAACTTCAATAACTGAGCTGACTTCTTTTTGGATTTAGAAGAAAATGCAAAAAAAAAAAAAAATGCCTTCCCTTGTTAAACTATGTCATACAGCAGAGTAGATGGTTTTATGAGACCAGTGAAATATGTCCTTAGGAAGATTTTTTTAATACTGGGTCATTTCTTTTAAAATCTCATACATATATAATGATATACATATATACCTCACGTATTTATCATATAAATCATATATATGTGTTTGTATATATAAAAATGTTTCGAGGACTATACATATTAATATATAGGACTTTATTTCAGTGAAATTAGGTACTTTTCTAAATTTTAAAGCAAAGCTGTTTTGCACAATCAAAACCATAAGGACAATCAGTTTTTCTGAAATTTTGTGACTGAAAAATTGTAATGAACAAGGCTCTTCAAATAAATCTTGGTCCTATTTTATTCTTTGCCTTCACATAGCTGCTACAACTAATAATGCTACAACATAGAGAGACCCCCTGTAGAGAGAACATTAGAAGAGTTAGTTTCTGTGTAAAAAATGTGGCTCATCAAGAGTCTCGTCTGACACTCCCTATGGGAACTTCCCTTGTGAGACCCACTTAGTCCCATTAATACACCCTTGAGGAAATGATATCGGAAACTCATGTCGATTCACAGATTTTACGTAAAGTTCTCCAGGCTGGTTACGTGTTTGTGGATGAAAAGCGCCATGACACAAATTTGGTTTTTCCTCTTCCGTTGAGCTAAGCAGGCATTTGTGTTCAAATATAAAGCCAAAAGAGACACCTCACCTGATCTCAGCCTCTTCCGTTTAACCTCTGCTGGGCACCATTCAGAAAGTTCACGTACTTTGGGTATCGAGTTGGGAAAGTGCCAGAAGGCTGCCGAGCAGGAGGCAGTGGTGTGCAGACCCATCAGAGAGTGGCAGGAGGGCAGAGTCTTCACTGGGGTCTGGGCCAGACCAGGGAGAGACACTCAAGGACCGGGGAGAGGTGGGTGGTCTGTGCCCTCAAGGGCAAGAGCCTTATTGGATGGGGATAAATGTGACTGAAGAGCAATGATGGTGGCGATGATGTCAGCTCACATTACCAAGTGCTTTCTGTGCCTGATGTGGACTACACAGTAGGTCTCAGCAACTGTGCGTAGCAGGGACTATGATTAATCCCATTTTACAAATGCAGAGATGTAAACACTAAATAAATGTTAAGTAACTGGCTCAAGGTTGGAAAATGACAGAAGCAAGTTTTA
This sequence comes from Lepilemur ruficaudatus, assembly GCA_963574885.1. Taxonomy (NCBI): domain Eukaryota; kingdom Metazoa; phylum Chordata; class Mammalia; order Primates; family Lepilemuridae; genus Lepilemur; species Lepilemur ruficaudatus. The sequence continues at coordinate 77,702 of CAUYRT010015006.1, read as the reverse complement.
AAATGAAATGCCCAGGGTCCAGAGCCGGCACTCCTAGCCAGTCACTGAATATAGACTCTTACCTTCCCTCCCAGTGTCAGCTGTGCAGAGCCTGCTCAGGGCCATTAAAGTATGTGATTCACCCCAGGAAATTCTAGTTCCCTTCTGTGGAGCCCAATCAAACCAAAGATTACCTTGATGTTCTCTCTGCAGGGAGAAGCAACAGGTCATAGCAGAATCTTGACGAGACTTGCAAGCAGGTTCAAAAATGCAAGCAGGTTCCTAAACTCCCCGATTTCTTGCCTCAAAAGAGTAAATAAAAGCAGATATATGATAAAAATGTATGTGTTCAGCTATCAAAATCCCTAATTCTTAAAAAGATGAAATACACAGATCGATATAAATATCTATATGCACATGTTATGTATTTGTTCAGCAAATATTTGCTGAACACCGACTGTGGGCCAGGCAATGCTAAATGGTAGATGCAAGAATAAAATCTCTAGTGCCTGCTCACATGGACGTTCTAGTCTAATGCAGGACTCGATGAGCAAACTCGGGGCATTTATGGGGCGTTTATAGCCCCATACGATTTGCTGATAGGTCGTGCCCAAAGCGTCAGGTGAGCACAGAGGTGCTCCTAGTCTAGACAAGGAAGATCAGGAGGCTTTTCAGGGAGGAAGACAAGCCAGGGAAAGGTTGATGGTGACAACTGGCTGAGACCTGAAGGAACATTAGGAGTTAGCAGAGAGCTGGGGAAGATGGTTCCAGAAAAAGAAAGCAGTCTTGGATACAACGGAGGGCAGAGCTTTCTGTAAGTGGTTCAACAAGGTGGAGGAGCAGATCAAGGAGGGAAGACCCTCGGGAGGGAAGGGTTGGAGGCCGCCCAAGGAGGCTGGCACAGCCAAGCATTTTTCACAGTCTCGGGGGCTGCAGGGAAGCTGTTGAAACTTTTTTTTCTTTCAAAAGCATAACATAATAATCAGATTTGGTTTGTAACAAGGGCACACAGATGATGGTAAAAATACATTTTTTTTAAACAATTGGAGAAGTTAGACTGAAAAGAGGACCTATTAGAAAGCAGTTTTAGTTATTCAGGCAGGAAATGATGAAGGCAAAGGCTGAATATTTTTTAATAAATAAGAGCAGAACAAAAAAAGCAAAACAACAAGATTTTGTCTATTCACTGCATGAACTAAGAATGACTACCTTGAAGCCTTGATTTTAATTATTGATAAATTAAAGAGCTTGAAATCCGCAAGTGTTTCTGTGTTACCACCCACCCATTCTCCAAATAAAGCCCAGACCAATGAAGCGTTTTGATGGGAGGAAAAAGTTAATTATGTTTCTTTTGGGTTTTCCATACCCCAAATTAAATAGATTTACCTTTTTATTCTACACTATTAACTTATCTTATCAGAAAGATAGAAATAAACACATACCAGACTGATGAGACATGTGGGAGAAGGGAAAATAGAAGAGGTAGCTTTCTTTTTGAGCCTGGGCACTGGGCATACTGTAACCTGTAAATCCTGCCAGAAATAAATATGCTAGCAATAATTGTTCTCAAAAATGTTACAGTGGCTTCTGTGCATGCAAAGGGTCGTTTTGCATGTATACAGTAATCCCTGGTATTCCAAGCCCATATGGAATTCTTCCAGGCATATAACAAATATTCACCTCTTAAGAGTTAGTAAATTTCTAGGCTTCTAAGATGTTCCTAAAGTATTCTTCAAGTCCGATGTTTCCTAACACTTTAAGAAAACAATTCTGCAAACTGCTCATTGATGACAAGCACTTAAAATTCAAGTTGTTGGCCAGGAATTTGTACTAGTTGCAATTTCAGAGACTCTGTGTTTTTCTGTACTTTTTGCCAGAAACTTATTTTTAATATCTTCCTACCAAAGAGGAAAAAATAGAAACCTGAAATAATAGTCAAATTTATGGGGAACTGCTCTGTCAGCAGCCCAGGCCCTTCCTACCATCCCTATCAGCAGATGGACATGAATGAGTTTGTTTTCCCTTAAACAACTTGAAAGCTTTTTGCTCTCTCCTTGTTTTTGTGCAGGGACATATTTGCATTTGTGGGCATTCAGGTTCGGGGAGTAGATTTAATCTTCTCTGCCTCCAGTAATTCTCCCAAAGACTCCCACCTTCTGCCCACTTCAGAAAATTCCCATCGTTCCCAGCAGCTAGAGTTCACAAATGTCTCACTTGCCCGTGAGGTTCAGGAGCATTTATGTAATGTTGCTTTTAAGATTTTCATCTTTCTTCCACATGATCTTAATCCGGAAAACTGTAAATTGTTTAGACTGGGAACTTCAACATAAGCTGCTTCCAACATAAAAGCTGAGATGCAGCAAATAAAAATTTCAGTTCTCTCTCTCTCTCTCTCTGTTTTTTTTTTTTTTTCCTTTTTTTTTCGGTCTTTCCATTCAGAGACATAAAACAACTTGAAAAAATTTATTAAATAAAAGGAATGTAATCACGACATTATGTTTTGTTCGTTCAGACGACATAACATAATAGACATCAAAGATACACACATAAGATACGGATTGCTGTCGTTGAGTAACATAAAAGCACAAATACTTGCATTTGGATTTTGTTTTACACGCACAGGCTATATACAGCAGATTTGCTTATTTGAGTCAGATGTGGCTTTTGGCAAACGACTCTTACAGTTTAGGTGGCCCTAGAAAAAAATAAAAAAGCATTTGCCTCGTATGCTGCGAGAGATTCGATTTAAATAGGGGTCAACTGTGTTGTTTTTCTTCTTGTAAAAAATATTCCTAGCCCCTTACAATGCCTGAAGGCTTACCATTTATATAGATCTCCCACCTGCTTGCAGAGAGGGAGGTAAGCCTACTGATTCAGAACCCCCAGGGGAGGAATAACACAGGGACTGCCTTTGCAAAGTGCAACTATATACAGATAGCAATGAATCTGGGCATGGGAATGAGTCCATGCTATCCTCTGGAAGATTCTTCCACCTCTAGATTTATGGGCCATTCGTCACTATTGACTAGGTTCCTAGAAGAGTGAAGTTATGGAATAGTTTCTCTGAAACATCCCAACATACCAGCCTACCCTCCTGGAACGTGTACTACCTCATTATCAAATTTCCAGGGGCAGAACCCTCGAGAATTGCATTCCAAGGCAATGAAGCCTAACCAAAATTCTGTCACAGCCGATGGTTTCCACAATGTCTAGAGATCAAAGCCAGAGGGCGTGGGCTAGGGCAGCAGGTGTATGTGCGCCTGGATTCAAGGAGGGGTGGAGAGAGAACAGGCTCTGCACCACCCCAGCAGGCTGCTGAGACAGGGAGCAGCAGGTGTGGCTTCCAGGTGGGATCAAAGAGTCATTTGGATATGATTTTAACAAAGCGAGTTGGCCCATTTGTGAGAGTCACACTGCAGTGCCTCAAAGCCATGACTTAATTATCGTTTACCAGGAATACCTTATCAAGGACGTAGGAGGCAAATGAGTGAGCTCCTAATTGTACCTTGTCTCACATGAACATTAGGCCAGCACCTTTTCTCACCCTTTGAGATAACCCATCTGGGTTGACTTTGTTTAGATGGCTGTTTCTTATAGCCGTTCTAAACCTTTCACATCAGAAAGAATGTGACAGAAGCTGGGAGAGAACTGACTTGTAGGATTGCACTCCATCCTACTGCATGTATATACAAGAGAAAGGGTTATACAAGCAAACAATTATGAGTTGTTTTATGTTTCAGTGAAAGGAGAGAAGACACAAGAATGCCACAAAGGACCCCAGGGTTCAAAATATTTAGAAACTTTCTTTACTCTCCAAACAAAACCAGAATGGTAAAGGGAGGTGCAGAAATTAGAAACAGCCTTACAAGAGAAATGGCTGACTTCGTGGTTCAGCAACTGGTGTTTGGCACAAAAAGAGACAACTGCAATTGAATTCCCATATTCTTTTAGGTGTCTGAGACCCAGAAAGGGACGGATGTGTCCTGAGAGCATAAAACATAATTTATCTGTCTCCCAGAGTTCAAATGTCCCCAGACAGTGCCAAGAGCATGTTCCAGAAATCAGTGACGTTTCAGGAAGGTAAGGTGCTGCCTGTGTCCCGTTCCCAACTTGATGCCAAACAGAAACTAGGCAAATAAAACAAGATAAGAACTTTTGAAGCTGTCAGAATGCTTGATTCTGACAGCTAGACAGCTCTTCTCTTATCGAGCATTTTATACGGCACGTAATGGCCTGAGAATCAGGAAGGATGCCGAAGGCTTGGGCCCAAATATGTGTTCTTACAAAAACTTTACTGAGCAGCTTCTATGTGCCAGATTCTCTGAGAGGGACCATGGGCATGAGAAAATACACTCCGAGCCCCTGCCCTCCAAGCGCTCATGCTACCATGTTAAATAATTGACAAAAGGCTGTAAGGAAGGAAATAGCAGGCATGTTCCAATAGTCCCAAGAAGGTTCACAATCTCACGTGAACCAGAACCTGAACGGTGCATGAGAAAAAGAGAAGCCCTTCAGAGAGATGAAACAGAGCCTGGATTGCATCTGCTGTTCCCTCTGCTTGGAATATTTGCGCCCTTCCTTGGGTGGCAGCTTCTTGTCTGTGAGACTCAGGTCTCTGCTCAAACGGCCCCTCTTCAGAGAGCCATTCCCTGACCCCCCGTGAAAATGCCCACCCCTGCCCCGTACTTCCCCAGGCCTCACTCTGCCTTGTTTTCTTCATGGTGTTCATCACTGTAGGAATAGCAGGTTATTTTTTAATAATTCTTTTTGCTATTTGCTCATTGTCACTCTTACTGCAATGCAGGTTCCATGAGGGAAGACACTTGGCTTTTCTTACCCCAGTGTCTCCAACATCCAATAAATATTGGAATAATTAATAGAGAAATCAGCCATACTCTATTAGTCTGTTCTCAACAGGCAATTTGTTTCAATTACTGAGAAAAATAAAGCAAAATTATTTGCCAATGTAATAGAAGAGTGCTTCAGTGTCGGCATTTGGAGCGAGTATGATCTTAGTTTTACAAATTTATGACAAACACCACATGTGTTTTTAGATTTAACTCCAAGCTGGGAACCCCAAAGATCGGGTGATCACCAGCACCCCCACCTTCTTCCACATACTTTCTGTAAACGGCAGTATAACCAGATATTCTCACTGATACAAATCACTGTCTGAACAGCTTTGTTGTCCATATTTTATTTTTAAAACTTAACCTCCTTTTAGAGAAAAAAAGGTGTTGCTTTTTTTCCCCCATAAACTTGAACAGTTCATTGCATTCTAAGGTGATTTTACTGCACGTTTATCACCTTAAGGATAGAAACCAAAAGATTCTAATTCAAGTTCTGCCTCTATTATCATCTTCGATCTAATGCTGAGTGAGTGTCTCTCCCTGTCAGTTTCCCTGGCTGCAAAATTAGGGTTTAATAACTTCCCTCCCCTATCTCACAGAGATGTTGGGAGGATTAAAAACTATCACCTTTTTAATTAGTGTAGAACACCCTGCGATTTTAAGGAAGGTGTGACGTCCACACAGCGTTGCATTCATCTCAGCTTCCCGGAACACTTTAATGGAAAGAACTGCTAGAAATGCAACTGCTAAGAGAGCAAACGCGAGCCAGAGAACCCTCTGTGTGATTGATGGGGTTGGGCGGAATCAATGATAATAGTATACACATTGGACTTGGCAGGGATTTTCCTTCTAAAGAAGTTAAGTATTTTATAAATATTATCTCTTTCATCCTTTTAAACTTCCTGTGATGTGGCATTTATTACTCTCAGCTTCCAGATGGACAACTAACCACAGACAAATGTATGATCTCTCCAAAGGCACATGGGTCCGTGTGAGCTCAGTACAATGGGCTTTGATTGATTGAGTCATTCATTCATTTGCTCGTTCACTCATTCGTTCAGCAGGAAATGTCGAGGATCCATTGTGTGTGAGGCACTGCCCTCGGGACGCGGGGAGGAGACAGGGATGAATGAGACATGCTGACTCCAGCATGGAGGCGAAAGGCCAGGAGACAAACACGACACATGGGAAGATGAGAAGTGGTCAAGGAAGGAGTACAAATTGTTGTGATATGCAATAAAAATGTGCAGTCCTCGAAAATGGTTATGATGATGTGTTTATGTGTCTAGGGATAAAAATACACTTTATTAGCATATGTTGCTATATAGCATATATAGCATATGAGTAGCATATATTGCTAACTAAAATCCAGGTTAAAAAAAGTAAGAAGGGTGTGCTAGGCATGTGCTCTTCTGGTAAATACACATTTGTGCGTGTATGCATCAGGAAATAAAGAGTTAAACCATTAAGATTGGATGTATCAGAATATAGAGTTATGGGCCATTTTTCACTTTCCTTTTTATACCTATATGTAGGTATAATATTTTCTGAATATTTTTTCAGTAAGCATGTATTGAGTTTTTCATAGAAATATATTACGTTGCTGATTATGACATAATGTGAGTTTACTGATAAATGTAGTACACAGAGTAAATAAAAGTGGTTAAAATGAGAAGTAAATTTTTTTCTTAATCTAACTCTCAGAAATAACCACCAAAATTGATGTGTTTTATAGAAATCCTCAACTCTTTATTTATGTATTTTTTTAAAGGGGACTATTGCCGGAACTCTGTCTTAAAATATTATACACATCTCTCCAGGCAATATATACTACTTTATTTCATTTTTTAAAAAATGTTTAATGCACAAAGTATGTTTAACCATATTTTCATTATTGTATTTTATGTTGTTTCTTTCTTATTTATTTTCATTTTTAAGTTTAATCAGCAGGTTGGCATTGTACATGCTTGTGCACACATCCTCTGGATTATTCAGATTGTTTCCTAAAGATAAAATTCTAGAAGTGGGTTTAATGAGTCAAAGAGCATTTATACTTAAATATTGATATGCACTGTCAAATAGTCCTCTAAAACAGTTGCACAAAGTACACATTGCTGCTAGCTGTGCAGAGACGGACATGATCACACTCACTTTCCCTGTGTCCAGGATGATCGTGTTTTTCATTTTTGCCCACCTATATGAAAAAAAGATGTTTCATAGTTTGAATGTACATAAAGTCACCATTTGATATGAGCAGCCTTTCATATGTTTGCTTATTGACTTTTTGGGTTTCTTCTGGAATTATTTGCCTATTCGTTTCTTTTACCCATTTGGCCTAGAAAGTTGAGTGGCCAACTGTCTCTTTTTTCTATTATGTCTGAAAAGAATAGATAGCTCAGCTCTTAACCAAAACCAAAATGAACTATTCAGATTTCAAGTTGAATTTCAAAAAAGTAAATTGAAGGCAACACTTACTCGGAAAGAAGATTAAACTATTTCTCATCCCCAATTACTCCAGATGGCAAAGGACTCACACATAAGAAATGGCTTCAGGACAAATATCGAACCCAGAGCACTGTCGGTAGAGCATGGTTTCAGCATCATGATTTTGAGTGTGTGGCTATACAAACTTTTGATGACCCCTCAGAATGTTAGGCATGTGTCTAGCTTCAAAGAATCTTAAGACCATTACCTTGAGATCTTCTCTCTTAGATAATAGATACTATAAGAATATTAAGGGTGTGCCTCCAACCCCTTCCAACTAAACAAAAATGCTCCTGAGAATCTTAAAGGTATTATTCCACAGCACCCCAACTGTTGGCTGAAACAAAGAGCCTATACTGGTAAAACATGCATATGTCTTTCACCTAATGAAATATATGATAATCTGATACACAAGTAATATATGAAGATTTTAAAAGAATCATATCAGCTTGGATGGAAGGGGTCAGGGATAGTACAGAATGGAAAGGGTTTTGGATCCTCCTTCATCTTCCAAACTGCAATGGGCTGTAAGAAAACAGAGGAAACATTCAAATCAAACGTAGATGTTTTATAGAAAAACAAAGATGACTTGAAGAAAGAAACAAGAAACCAGGGCACAAAGCCCAGAACCATGGAGAACCCTTCCCAGGGAATAGAACAACACAAAGAATTGGCAATATGTGCCCAGCTGGATTTCATAATTACTATGGATCAATGACTGCCATGATCTTCTGTTCTCCTCATTTTTGAATGGAAATGTCATTTGTGATTTTTCTATGCCTGTCTTACATTGTATGTCAAGTATGTGTACATAGATAACTTGTCTCTTTTGTTTGCAGGTCTTCATATACAGAGGACCCACAACTGAGGAGCCTCATTCATACCTGGATCTGATTTAGATAATAAACCCTTGAACCTAGAACATGAATTTGAAACCATAATGGTATGAAATTTCAGATGGGGGGTGTGTTAGGAAGGGGGACAGGCAATGCAAATTTTGTATGTGGGAAACTGCAAATACTTCGTGGTAAGAGGGTGAATTGTGAATTAAAGAGGGTCAATTTTTCTTTTTAATATTTATTGTCTCCTCAATTAAATCTGACTGGGTTCTCTGACTGCTTTGAGTAATAGATTATGGCAGAGGTGATACTGTGCCACCTTCAGTGCTCAGGATTTGAGAGACTGGTGGTTTCTGAATCTTGTCTCTTGGAACACTTGCTCTTAGAAACCAGCCACCACTCTGTGAGAGCTCAACCTACCTGGAGAGGCCATGTGTAGACACTCCATCTGACAGCCCAAACAGAGCTCCAGCAGAGCTCCCACAGAAAGACAACATCTACTGCCACCATGTGTGGGAGCCCTCTTGGATATAACCCAATGAAGCCTTCAGATGACTCTACCCCAGTGGCTACTGGACTGTAACTGCATGAAAGAAACAGCAAGAACCTCACATTTGTGCCTAATAACCCTCTGACTGTATAATACCTTGCCGATGTAACCCTCTAAGTTTGGGGGTAGTCTGTTATCTAACAATAGATAGCTGGAAGTATGTGTGTGTGTGTGCGTGTATATATTTGTTCATATATATGTGTATGTATATGCGTAACAGAAAATTAATATCCATAATATATAGATAGCTGCTACAAGTCAATAAAGAAAAAGAACTCAATACAAAAATGGGCAAGGAATATAAAGAGGCAATTCAGAGGAAAAAATATGAATAATAAACCTATAAAAACATGCTCTCAAGCTATCAGAAATACAAATTAAAACAATGAGACAACTGTTTTCTTTCATCTAATTGGCAAAAATTAAAATGACTAATAAATCTAGTTTCAGTGAATGCTTGGGAAAATCAGTACCTTTATCAACTAGTGGTGGCAGTATAATTAGTATATACTTTTATGGAAAGAAATCTGTGGGATCTTTGAATTTCATTCACATACCCTTTCATCTAGCAAATCTTCTCCTGGGACTGTAGCCAACAGAAATACTTGCACATATATATATACATATTCACACACATACACATATATACATATACATGAACAAAGATGTTCCTTGTGGTATTATTTGTAATAATTAAAATTGAAAACAACCTCAACTTTATCAGCCATTAATTAATAAGTAATGAAACATCCATACTATATGAAGATTTAAAACAATGAGGTGGATATATATTACTGACATGAAAGGATATCCATGATCCAGTTTTAAATAAGAAAGATAGTTGCAAAACAATATGTATAAAATGATCCAATGTATGGTTTTTTAAAAAGTATGTGTATATTCACATACATATATTAATACATACATTTGCATATATGTATGAACGAAAAAGTCCAGAATGATTCACAGCAAATATTGCCAAGAATGGATAAAGAGTAGATAGCATTGGAAGATCTTTGAAGGGTGCTTCTGTACCGTTAACATCTTTTACCTCAAACAGATAGTTAAGGATCATCTATGAGGTTTCAAAATGCCACCCCCGCACCACGCACATAAAGACAATTGTCAGGGGAGATAGTGTTGGCAGCATCTAAGCCTCACGGCATTGAGCAGACAGACAGGAGTTGAAAAGGAAAGTAGAATCAAGGAGAGAATTTTGTAAGTCAGAGACAATTAAACTTGTCTGAGTGCTGAGCAGAAGGACCTAGAGGATCCAGGAAGTGCAGAAGTTGCTGGAGATGGTCCAAATTAGAAGGCAACAGGACCCAGAGCCCATGGAGAGATGCTGGCCATCCCTGTAACTGTGGCCATGGCCTCAGAAGCCAGCAGAGGTCCAGCAGATCCAGAAATTACAGGTTCTGCTTTGTTCTGCTTGTTTCTTCCACCTTCTCCATTACAAATAAGCACACTAAGTTAAAGGAAAATATTTACAGATAAAGTTTACCCTAGCTGTAGCCTTAGTTAATTTACAAAATATTGGGTCAGCAAAATAACTTCCTCCCCTAGATCTCCTTGGTCACCCTCCAGATCATAGGTCACTATTGCCCTTTCTCCAGGTCCTTGCTGCCTACAGGCCTTGTGCCAGGCCATGGTGCACACCCAGGAAGGAATTTCTGCAAACCAGGGCCATCCCAATGACAAGGTCATTCAAGTTAGAACTCGAAGTTCTAACTGACCTAAACTTCCTCCTACTACAAAAAGGAGCTGCTCATTGAGACTTAGAGCTTCACAAGACGGTATTCCCAGTAGATGAGTCCTTGCTCCTAATCCAGTTTTCCTGCTTTCATGTTCCAGCACTGATGTCTGCCTTCACCCGGCATCAGAGGCATCTGATGGAGAAGGAGTTCTGCCCTGTGAACAAGGGCCAACTGAGTCCTTTCCTTCTGGATCAGGTTTGTCACCAATGACAGCTGGAAGCCTCTTGATTCTTTCATTTTAGTAAACTAATACTTAAATACATTTCTTAAATCATTAAGTCATGGAGGCATCACAGTCTAATTCCACTTTGGGGTGAAATGAAGTATTTGTGCTATTATCAAATCTCTGGCTTCAAGGAATAACAAACAGCGCCTTAGTATGAGGAACTCTGTCCTCTGCCCTATGCAGCCTTCAGTCTCACAACAAAGGCACACCAATTTCTGCTGCTTACTGTTTGCTACCTGGGGTGATTGCACCAACTTCCTTTACATCGCATGTGTCCTGGATCTCTCTCCAATGTCTACTGGGAGTGGTTTGCCAGTTCCTCTTGTCATGTAATTATCACAAAGCCCTCATGCACTGTGACAAATGTGATTTCTCCCTGGCTACCACATGGCCTGTTCAGGCAATGACTGTTTTTAGGCAGAGGTTCTGGTCTCTAGTTTTATTCCCACAGCTGTCTTCTATTTTAATGCTCCATTTGGCTCTAAGAACCAAACCATGCCCATAGAATTCCCATGAGGTTTTGCAGAAAGGCAAACTTACTCCCACTCCTGAATTAATGAACCCCTCTTGCTGTCAGCTGCAGCTTAATGGATTTCACCATTCTGTGTATTTTCACACCCAGAACAGAAAGTCATACAAAGGTAACTTAATTCAGGAGTGACCTTTGAGTTCCTTGCTTGGCAGTGTTGTAAATCTTGTACTGTGGCAGGTTTATTCCTTTATCTGTGATTTCCATAGGAGGCTTCACCTCATGTGTGGCATGGACTTAAAATGGTTACAAAAATGCTATCTCTGTCTAAAATGGCTGATAATCTGCATTTTATCAACCTCATGATAACTCATCTGTATTTATTACCCAAATTTAACATTTTACTAGACTATCTTTCAAAAAGATTGTGTCCCCATTGTACATAATATTACAAGCAACTGGAAAGAAAAATAATTTCTATTCTGTTCTCTTCATTGCAGCTTCTCCTTTTGTTACTTTCCTTCTAAGGCTCAAAAATTACTAAATTTGGGGCTTTTCTGTACTCTTTAATTTTTCTTCTTATTAAGTCATTTCATGATCAGCTTTAATCCTCATGTTTAAATTAAATGCAAATGGACCACATGAGTTTGAGGTGGAAAAAAAAAAACCTCCAAAGTGGAGTTGGGTTTTTATAGGGTTTTGCAGTCATATATAAACCAATATTAAACATTATATTCCAAAACAATCTCAAATTCATTCACTCTTTCCACAATATTATTTATCACTTACTCTCTGTTGGGCATCAGGTAAATAGAGGTGCATAAAAGTGAGCAAGACATTTTCCCCATCATTAAAGATGTTTCCATCTCATGGAAGAGACAATCAAGCTTAAAAAGAATCACAGTATTTTGATATAATAGCAAAATAAAAATGAATGGTGTGTTTTGGGAACAAATAGGAGAGACAGGCATAACAAGCAGCAAATTGTTACTGTCTCTCCTGTATCCCTTCTCTCTTCTTGGGGACAGCATCCTTCTCTGCTTGGAGAGCTGTTCTGCCATTCCCTGGAGGCACTGCTTCCAACTCCTGCCCTCCCCAGAAAACAATGACCAATCACAATGCCCCATCCTCCTGGCTGCCATGATTGGTCCAGGGTAAGTAAATTGAGCCAATAAGATACAGTTCTTGAGATTTTCTCCACAGATTCTCAGACAGAAAAGCATTAGTTTTAGCAAATGAATACACATTTTGCTCAAGTTTATTTCAATTGGGTTTTGTTCACTCACAACTGAATGAGTCCTGACTAATACAGAGGCATCCTAGGAAGAGGACATTTTTAATGATATGAACATGACACATTAAGGGTACAGAAACTATGAGCCAGGGACATCTGTGCCCCATCATTCCAACCCACCAACCACTTCAGCCACAAGAGTTAGATATTTTGATACTGCTATTTCAACCCCATTGCTTGCTCTGTATTCTGCCAAAGTACAGGCTGCAAGTATGTGGTAGAAATGTGATAAGACATATACCAAAGTAGTAGATTGTCAACACAATAGATCATTCTGACCATTCTGAACAATCCTGGAATACCTGACAGAATTGTTTATTATAATCTCCTAAATTAAATGAAGATGCAGGGGATCAGTTTTTCACCCAATTCATAATAAGTAACACTGTATTAAAAATCATAGTGAACAAAATAAAAAATTTCAATAAAGGTCAAAATTAGACATGAACAGGAAAAAAAACAGAAAAACAGACTTGGCAGAAGTGACAGATACAATGTAAATCTTACAATGAAATAAAACTGAATTAAAAATTTTAATTTTGTGAAATAATGTGTTTAGTAATACGATAAAGAGATGCTTGATTAATAAGTCAAATATAATTACAAAATCAAAACACAAAATAATTTTCCAATGGGATTATTTCAATAAAATTAAAAATCCAAAGTAAACTGGCTACAATTCAATTGTGCTACATACACATTTAGACAAGCAATGACTTGGTTTACAGTATCGGGTAGAGAAAGCATTCTCTCAGTAAAAATCATCTTGAGGTTAATTCAGCAGGATTAGAACATATTGATTCCACATGTACATCAATGCTGCTGACGTGCACATTTCAAGGGGAGAAGTGTCAAAAAATAAAGTTGTAGCAGGGTACAGATTATGAAGGATCAGTCATGCCATGCTAAAAGCTTTGGACTTTATCCTGAAGACTATCAGGAATATATGAATCACTTTAAGAAGGGGAGTAACCTGATCAAATCAAATCCCTGCAGTAGCTCTGCAGAGAGCAAATCGCATAGGAATAAGATCGGAGGCCAGGAGACTAATGATGTCCGACCCAGTAATCCAGGCATGACATGGTGAGTGTCCCAACTCAGGAGGGGCCGAGGGAATGGCCAAGGGAAGGTGAGAAGTGCAAGAGATATTATATCAGTGAATTTGACAGGACTTGATGACTAATTGCATGTGGGGAAGAAGAATGAAAAATTACTCCCAGAATCCCAGCTTGTGCCTTTAGACACCTTTTGCCAAGAAAGAAAATAAGGGAAGAGTAACAGCTCTGGTGAGGAAGCTATTGAGTTCATGGTTGGATGACGGAGTCTGCAGTGAGTGGAGATGTTCATTCGTCAGCTTGAATTTATCGTTCAAGAGAGGGAGGTGGGCTTGAGAGACATGGTCCAGTGCATCAGCATGCAGTCGATAGAAGCAGCCATTACAGAAAAGTAGTTCACCTGGAAAGACTAACAACAAAGAAAACAGAATGAAGAGGGAAAACCTAGTTTTTTCTTGTTTTGTTCTTAGGGTAACAGAATGTGGAGCTCTGTGTGCTTTATGGATTTTAATTTGCTTAATCTCCACATCAAGTTTATGAGATAAAGACATCTTTATCACCTTTTTTTATAGTTGAAGAAACTTAAGGCCAGATAAGTGGAGTATTCTTCCCAAGGTGACACGTATAGTAAATGGTGCATTCAGGAATAAAACTCGTGTGATCAGGACTCAGGGTCTGAGCTCTAACCACCAGAACATACTGTCCCTTTTGTGTGTTGAATTTCATACATAAGTAAGGGAGGGGCAGAAGAGGGAGCAAGGGAGAATATCGAAAGAAAAGATCAGAGAAGAGAGTGGAAAGGCAGAGGGTATGATATCACGAATGACAAAGAAGGGATAAATTTTCTTTTGTTGTTCTTTTTTTTTTTTTTTTTTTTTTTTTTTTGAGACAGAGTCTCACTCTGTTGCCTGGGTTAGAATGCCGTGGCGTCAGCCTAGCTCACAGCAACCTCAGACTCCTGGGCTCAAGCGATCAAGAAGGGATAAATTTTAAGAAGGAAGTGGCCAAGAACACTACGTGACAGAGTGGGGCCATGAGTGTCAAGGCTAAAAAGTGGCCCCTGAGCAGTGATAGGTCTGTTCAGCCTGTATTTTCTCTGGAGAATTAGAGGTAAGAGCCATGAGAAAGTAGACAGAGCAGGGAAAGGGAGGTGAGGAAATGAAGATGACAAGCATAGAAAACTGTCTTTCCCTTCACAGCCAAGTTTCCTCAAAGAGGTGACAGTAGTTGAAAGCCCATTCACATGTGACAGGAGAGAGGGACACAAGGAAACTTGAGCAAGACAGCTCAAAGGATGGGAAGCAGGTGAAAGGAACTCTAGCTGAGTAAATTTAGTTTCACACTTGAAGTTAACGATGAGACTATTTGCCAAAAATGACAAGGTGGATGAAGAGCTAGAAATTTAAAGAAAATGCTAAAGGGTTGAAATATCTATTGTGGGGAATGAGAGAAAAAACTAACTAGAGATATTTCCTTTAAAGTGATGACATCACCAATCCTGGAAGGATGGCCATAGGTCATGGTTTGTTTAGCACGGTCCCAACTTTGGCCTGTTGTGTTGGTATTATTGGTTCTTTCAAAAGGATCCCCATTTAGTGGATATGGGATCCCTAACATAAGGAGGTGTCTTAAGAAAGGAACTTATAATAGCAGTGATTCTATGAATGTTACCAAGAATGAAGTTCGTTGTAAACAGCATGACCTCAGTGGGAATTCATGGAAGATATATTATCAATCTCAGTATCAAACTATTAATTATATAATTCTGTGTATCATGTATCTTATAATTGATAGGACAATGCTCTAGGCATTGATTTCTAAGAAATTTAGAGAAAAATTGATGGGATACTCAAATACATAGAGTGTATGGCATGCATTTTGTGTTCTGATATTATCTATATGTCTAATAGTACTTTACTTTTTAACCATTAAGTTCCCATTGTCTATCATTTTAATTTTAAACTTTATTGTATTAAACACATACAAATTTGTAAAATACCTTAAATCCTCCCTGAAATAAGAGTTTCCTTTCACTCCTTATTTTTTATTTTTTATTTTTGAGACAGAGTCTCACTGTGCCCATCAGGCTGAGGTGTAGTGTTGTCATCACAAATCACTCCCACCTCAAACTCCTGGGCTCAGTATCCTCAGGATCACTGAAGCGATCCTCCTGCCTCAGCCTCCCAAATAGCTGGGACTACAGGCATGGGCCTGGATAAGTTTGGTCTGGATAAGTTTTGTCTGGATAAGTTTTCTATTTTTTATAGAGACGGAGTGTCACTCATGCTCAGGTTGATCTCAAACCCCTGACCTCAAATGATCCTCCAGCCTCAGCCTCCCAGAGTGCTAGGATTATAGGTGTGAGCCACCATGCCCAGCTTTCCTTTCACTTTTCAATCATTCTTTTTCTTAAAAAAAAAAAAAAATTGTATTAAGTAGGACAGGATAATGTGTGGAGCTATAAAAGATTAGGTGAAATATTCTTACTGTTTTACGTTTCAGACAATCTTTCTAATTTGTTAAAGAAAAATCAATCAGGAAACTGAAACGTGAGTTTTATGATTAGGTACAGTAATGGAGACAGGAATGACATGTTTTGGTAGCCATTTGCTGAGCTGAACAGGTGAGCTATGGCAGGTACTATCAGTTTTCTACAAGCTTCCCCTTGCTCTTTCTTCCTCAGTTTGAAGAAATTCAATTTATTGAGGAAAGTTTGCCCTCTTCATACCCTCAGGGCACAAAGGAAAAGTGACCTAAGCCACTTGAGGTAATTCTTTTTTACTTAACCAGTGATTGGTTTAGGATAAGTCATATGACCCCATTTTGATCAACTTAAGGAAGTCACATCTGGGCACCTTCCTGGAAAGATAATCCTCCCTGACAAAAAGAGACCCGTGAGGAAAGGGACTTGCATCCCATGCCAGGAACATCCCTTCCTCTACATCCCATTGATTTTCAGTCTTTAGAAATGGTGGTGGGAGTTCATGATTTCTGCAGCAACTGCCATTTTGAGACCATCAAGAGAAGACTGAAAGAGAAGTCAGGACTCTGAAACCATCCAACTAAAGGTGAGTGGCTGGCCTCCTCTATGTGAAGAAAGGAAAGCTGCTTTGTCTGCACTTCTCTTAGTCAAGATTATAATTGTAGCTGAAAGTATCTGAACTGAATCACAAGCATTCTAGGTGTAAATGGGAAACTTGCCCACAGGGATCAGGCCCAGTTTCTAGAGGATTTGTCACATAGCTGGTCAATTTGGCAAGAACAGTGAAGAAACAAGATGCTATCTCATATATTACAGTCCCCTCACTACTGTTCTAGAGAAGCAAGACATTTCTAGTAAACTAGAATCAAAATACATTCTTAAAAAAATTATTTTACATAAAATTATATATATATATATATATATGAATTGCAGCAAGATGAAACACTTGGTGGTATATTAATGGTTGCATTTAATTTTCTTTTTGCCTTTCTACATTTTTAATTTGTTGTATTCTCAGAGTATACTACTTTTATAATCAGAAAGTAACCAAAAACAAAGTGGAACTAGTCAGAAAACCTTAAATGAAAGAGTGTTTTCCCAGCTTCTGGTTAAGATAGGAATGCAAGATATAACAAAGGTGACAGGCATATATTTACCCAGCACATTCCTGACAACAGCCACAACTTTTAAGCAATACTTCTCACTGTTCTTCCTCCCAGTTTTGTTGTTTAGTTTCTATGTCTGATATTGTCTTCCTTTCTTTATCTATGTCTTGGTCTCACTAGTCAATGCACAGAATTCTACACAAACCCTAACTGGAGCCTATTAATATATTAAAAGAATAAAAATACTTTATGTTGTAATAGTTTTATAAAGTGCCATATATCTTAAATACCTATCAAATTGTTTCATGTGAAAATCTTACCTTGCTGCCAATATAACTTATATTTCAATTAGTTTCTTCTCATTCATTCATGTTCAGTCTGCTAAAATATATAGAGTAAGAAACAGTCTACTTTTAATCTACTGAATTGATAGTGAAACTGCAATATGGCTTTAATGATCATTTGAAGGCTCATTGGGTGGCATTGTCTGTGGAATTTTGTTATGACTATAATTTTAGAACCAGCATATATGATTCCAACAAGACCTAAGGGCCCTTCAGAATTTACTGCCCTTTCAGTAGCAATTTTTTTTAAAGCAATAGTTTTCAGAACTTTGCATGCCATGTGTTTAAAAAATAGTCTTTTCATAAAATCTGTAGGCTTAAAACAGAATCTCCAGTGAATATATAGGTAATCAATAAACTACCCTATTATTAATTCACCTTGCAGTTACTTTGATGCTTTTAACATTATAATATTCAACTAGTGAATAGAAGAGGCTAGCCTTTCATTTAAACTATTGCTTCAGCTTTGTAATTATTTCAAATGTCATTGCTGATATTTGAAGAGCTTTCTAGTGTAATTTTTCTCAAGTTGAGTGTTTGACTGATGTGATTAACCTTAGGCCCCATCTTAAGGCCACTAGACTGTATGATGAAAAAATTAGTTTTATCTTGCAATGTGTGCCAGACTTTCAACTAATAAGAAAACTAGAATCAAAGGATTGTTCCCATACAAAGATCATGGTATTTGTGATTAAATTTTAGATCATGAGCAGTTCTTCATTATTAAATTAGTTCATTTTTGCAAACCTCTTCTTTGGAAATATTTTAAATCAAATAAAAATATATATCATTTGAAATACTTATTAAGAAAAACAGAAAAAGCTTTACCAAAATCTGTTGTTATATATTAAACTATAATATAATATAATATAATATAATATAATATAATATAATATACATACAACATTCATCAGTTAACCAGTTTAATTTTTTGACTAAAAGAAGGTTTGGACCATTCTACCATCATCACAAACTCCTTTAGCCTAGGTTCTGATACAATTTCAAACATTGAAGACAAGGATTATAGCTGAAGAATCTGTGTGGGAACCACCCTACTGAGTTTACCCAGAACCAAAGCCAACACACATTTCCCAATCAACATCCTAGGACTCATCTATAGGAAAAAGCCTCTTCCTACAAAGGCTACTCCACTAAATTGAAAAAAGTAACTATTCTACTAAATGTGCTGATATCAACACAGGGACACAAGAAACAAAAAAAAGCAATGAAACATGACAACTCCAAAAAAACACAATAAGTCTCCAGTAATAGATATTAAAGAAAAGGATATTGATGAAATGCCTGAAAAGTAATTCAAAATAGTGATCTTAAGGAAACTCAGTGAGATACAAGAGAATACAGACAAACAATTCAATAAAATCAGGAAAAAATTTCATAATCTGAATGAAAAATTTAACAAAGAAGTAGATACAAAAAAGAACCAAACAGATCTTGAAGCTGAAGAATTCAATGAATGAAATAAAAAACACAGTTGAGAGTTCAACAACAGACTATAACAAGCAGAAGAAAGAATTTCTGAATATGAAAACAAGGCTTTTGAAATAGCACAGTCAGAGAAGAAAAAAGAAATAAGAATAAAAAAGAATGAAGGGAGCCAATGGGACTTATGAAACATTACTAAGCAAACAAATATTCATACTATAGGAGTTATAAGGAGAAGAAATGAAGAAAGCATCAGAAAATCTACTGAACAAAATAATATCTGAAAACTTCTTAAGTCTTGGGGAGAGATTTGGGCATCTAGATCCAGCAAGCTCAAAAGTTCCAAATGAAATTCAACCCAAAAAAATCCTCTCAGAGGTATGTCATAATCAAATGGTCAAAAGTCAAAGACAAAGAGAGAATTCTAAAAGCAATAATAGAAAAACATCAAGTCATATATAAGGGAACCCACATTAGATTATCAGCAGATTTTTCAGAAGGAACCTTGCAGGCCAGGAGAGAATGGGATGATATATTCAAGGTCGGGGGGGGGAGGAGGAACCTGTTAGTTAAGAATACTATGTCCAGCAAAGCTATCCTTCAGAAATGAAGGAGAAATAAAGATCTTATTACAAGCAAAACAAGCAAGCAAATACTGAAGGAACTCATCACCACTAGACAAACCTTATAAAGAATGATTAAGGGAAATCAATGGAACAACTGGAAATAAAAGGCAATAACTACTATCATAAAAACACCTGAAAGTATAATACTTACCAGTATAGGTAAAT
This sequence comes from Lepilemur ruficaudatus, assembly GCA_963574885.1. NCBI lineage: Eukaryota > Metazoa > Chordata > Mammalia > Primates > Lepilemuridae > Lepilemur > Lepilemur ruficaudatus. Next base: position 58,033 of record CAUYRT010015006.1, on the reverse strand, counting down.
CCATAATCATACTCAGAGTACCCTAGTGCTGTAATAGCTTTATGTAACTCTTTCATCCCCTAATGTGAAGATTTAAAGTCAAAAAGATCAAAAACATCAAAAGCTACAATTAGCGGCAAAGGAGCACACAAACTATAAAGATGTAAATTAAGGCAACCAAAATACAAATTGTGGGAAGGGGAAGTAAAACAAAGTATAGAGTATTTTTATGTGACCAAAGCTGTTGGTATCAGCCTGTTACAACTATGAGACTCTTTAAGCTATCCCCATGGTAATCCCATACAAGAAATTATTACAGCAGATACATAAATGAGAAGGAGAAAGGAAACAAACCTTAGGACCACAGAAAAGCATGAGAGGTAAACAACAAGAAAGGAAGAAAAGAACAAAGAATCTACAAAACAACCAGAAAGTAATTAACAAAATGGCAGGAGTGAGTTCTTACCTATCAATAATAAACTGGAATGTAAATGGATTAAATTCTCCAATTAAAAGATATAGAGTAATTAAGCAGATTTAAAAAGGAAAAAACCCAACTACATTCTGCCTACAAGAGATTCACCTCACTATTGAAGACAAACATAGATTGAAAGTGAAGTGATGGGAAAAGACAGCGCAAACAAAAACCAAAGGCAAATGGGAGTAGCCACACTTAGATAAAATAAACTTTAAGTCGACTCTTTAAAAGGAGACAGAGAATGTTATTATGTAATGGTAAAGGAAGCAGTTCAGTAAGAGAATAAAGCAATTGTAAATATATATGAACCCAACACCAAAACATCCAAATACATAAAAACAAATATTATTAGATCTAAAGGGAAAGGTAGATTGCAATACAATAATTGTTGAGTACTTCAACACTCTACTTTCAACAACGGATAGATCATCTAGACAAAAAATTAGCAAAGAAACATGGAACTTAAACTATACCATAGACCAAATGGACCTAACAGACATTACAGAACATTCCATCCAACAGCTGCAAAATACACATTCTTCTCAACTGCACATGGAACATTCGCCAGGATGGATCACATGTTAGGAAACAAAATAAGTCCTAACAAATTTAAGAAGATATAGATCCTATCAAGGTTATTTTCAGACCACAATGGTATAAAACCTCACTCCAGTTAGAATAGTTATTATCAAAGAGACAAAAGAAAACAAGTGTTCATAAGGATGTAGAAAGGAAACACTTACACACTGTTGGTGGAATTATATATTAGTACAACCACTATGGAAAACAGTATGGAGGCTCCTAAAAAAATTAAAAATAGAACTGTCATATGATCCAGCAATCTCACCACTGAGTGCATGTCCAAAGGAAATAAAACCAGTATGTTGAAGAGATAATGCACCCCCATGTTTACTGCAGCACTATTTACTACCAAGATATGAAATCAACCCAAATGTCCAACAATGGAAGAATGAATTAAAAAAATGATATGTATACACAATGGAATACTATTCAGCCATAAAAAAGAATTAAATCTTGTCATTGATGGCAACATGGATGAACCTGTAGGACATTGTGTTTAAGTAAAACAAGTCAGGCACAGAGCAATAAATACTACATGTTCTCACCCATATGTGGGACCTAAAAATAAAAATTGAGCTCACAGAAGTAGAGAGAAGAAATATGATTATTAGAGGCAGGAGACAGTTGAGGGATGGGAGGGGTGGAATAGGTTGGTTAATGGGCTAAAATTACAGCTAATGGGCTAATTACAGCTATCTTCTAGATAAGAAGAATAAGTTACAGTGTTCCAAAGCACCGTAGGTTGAATGTAGTTAATAATAATTTATTGTGTATGTTCAAAAAGCTAGAAAAGAGGATTTTGAATATTTTCAACACAAAGAAATAATAAATGTTTGAGGTGATGGATATCCTAATTACCTTGATTTGATCATTACACATGTTATCAAAATATCACTTTGTACACCATAAATATGTATAATTATTGTATCAGCTAAAGATAAAAGACAAAAATGATACAAAAAAATTTACAAATAAAGATACTTTGGAATATATTTATTTAATGTTTTTTATTCCTCTTACAATTTCACATTAATAGCTGTTGGCAATGTCTCTTATTTCAGTTGTTCATTATGACTTTGCAGGGCTTGAAAAGATGATTTAAACATTGCCCTAATTTATTTTCAATGGCACCAATAGCCACTGGCAAAGCACATTCCCATATAATGTTAACAACAGATTTAAAAAAATACTACCTGAACTATTCATGGAATTTCAGAGTTCTGTTGTCTCTTATTTGAAAGAGTTCTTTTAATTAGCGTACAAAACAAGAAAGTTTATGTTTGGTTTGCTATGGTTCTTCTGTCCAAAGAACCCACATTAAGAAAATGGAAATTTGGAAATAAAACAGGACTGTTGAGAAAAGAAGAGTGTGAAGATTAAACTATTCTCTGGGCTGTAAGTATCCTTCCAAATAGCACAGCTACTGACAAATCACAGATCCAACTGTAGGTATTACGTTCTCCCACAATTACACAGTGTTACTTTGCATTCTGAGGACAGAAATAATCTTGTAAAACATAATGATTAAAGTACTATAACAGAACTCAATCGTATTTAAGTATTTAATACCTCTGTGTTCAGAAGGGTGTGTTTTAGAAATTTTGATCATAATGCAATCTGCTCAAAGCTGTTAAAGTATGGATAATTTCACTCAATTTTCCAGCAGGTTTCTGCTTTGAATAAGTAAATAGTGGGTAATGGTTTGTGTCAAAGTCCTTGCAACACTCCATTAAACATAGAGCATGACAATCTGATCAGATGTCTCTTTTATAGTCAGAAACTGACTTGTGACTTTGTGAGTTGCTCAGTTACATCAGGTCATGTCAAAAGTCTGGTCTGTTCATCTTTCCCAAATTCCTGATGGTTTTACATCTGACACATTTTGGATCTCGTCAATGTGTACTCTTTGACCTACTTTTGATATAGTCTAAGCATTGCTATTGACATAATACTAAGTTATTACTCAAGGAGCTGGATGAATAAACAAATAAAACAGACATTTGTAGAATTTTAAAAATTCATATCATTTTCTACCATGTCTAGGCCAAATACATTACTCTTATGCCTAGACCTATCATCAAATCATCAAAGACTTGAACCAGTTGCTCAACCCTGGGCAATACGTTAATTTGATGTTAGACTATTTGACGATATAAACTTACTCCAACTCTCATACAAAATAATTGACACTAGATAGTTCAAATCGGTCAAACCAATTTAAAAGCTGCACCAGCTGATTGGATTAGAAATTCATTGCTGATATGAACACTCAGGTGATATTTTCAGCCTTCAATTATAATTCATTGTATGATATATTGAATATAACACTGGATTTTTAATCATTAAAATTATATGAACAAATGTTCAGCAATTCCTAAATGCATATTATGACCATCAAACTTTATTGAATTTCCTCAAATTTTAGGTATTTATTTCATATTCACACTTAACACATATTTGTTTAAAGATTGCTGTCTGCAAAGCACCTGGACAACTGTCGTTGACTTTCTTCACAAGCCTGGGAGTCAGAGGTACGGTAATTCAGATGTGTGCTTTCGCGGCTGTCAATCTGAGGTCCAGATACAGAGAGGACGTTGAGGCTTTCCAAGAAACAAAGCCCCCAATAACATTAAAATTCTTATAGTCCAATCGCCAAAGAACCAGAGATTGCCAGAACTGAAAATAATCCAAGTGATTCTCGTCATCTAAAAGGATTATCAGAAACCTGTTACTCCTAGTTTCTGGCCTCTCCTTGAATACACAGTTACTACCACGCCATGTTTATACTCACAACACTTCCGACACCAAATGTGTGAGGTTTTTCCACACCAACAACCCATTCTCTAACTCTCACACACCACCTGGGTATACAATGATTTAAGTCGATTCTGACACTCACTACCTGGAGTTAGCACAGATTGCACAAGTTAAGAGCTCAGTCCCACCAGACTTTCCCCCAACTCAGATGCCAATTACAAGTCGGGGCCACTGGTACTTCCGCCAACTGGTGGTAAATGTTGGGGCTTCCCACAACTCCCTCCTCAGGCTCAGTAATCTGCTATAAAGGTCACAGAACTCAAGAAACCACTTACCTTGTATTTACTAGTTTATTATAACGGATACAACTGAGGAACATCCAAAGAAGAGATACAAAGGGAAAGGTGTGTAGGAAAGTGGTGCAGAGTGTCCATGCCCTCTCCAGGGTCACCTCCCTCCCAGCACCAGCCTGGAAGCTCTCCAAACCCTGTCGTTTTGGAGTTTTTATGGAGGTGCCATTAAGTAGGAATAATTGATCAGATCATTGGCCATTGGTGATTGTATTCAGTCGCCAGCTTCTCTATCCTTCCCTGAAGTCCAGGGATGGGTCTGAGAGTTTTAACCCTATAATGACTTGGTTGGTTTCTCCAACAACCAGCCCCCATCATAAAGCTATCTAGGGGGCCCCACCCATCAATTATCTCATCATCATACAAAACATTTATTGCTCTGGAGATTCCTAAGAGCTTAGAAGCTCTTGTGTGAGGAACTGGGAACTAAGACCAAATATTATAGCAAAAGATTCTCCTATCACCCCTACCACGTAGAAATTATAAGTGTTTGAGGAGCTATGTGCCAGGAACTGGAGACAAAGACCAAATATGTGCTTCTGATTATTCCGCAATATCACAGTTACTTTGGTAGGAAATCAACTTACCATAAATTATCATCCTTTCATTGCAATATATTTGCCTGGGTCTTCACCGCTAATTTTTCAACATGTTTTGTGTGACAACCTGTCAACTATTTTTATAAACTACCCTATAATCCCTAATTTTTTTTCCCCTTCTAATCAAGTCTCTCTGGTTCTTCCTGTCCTTTCATATGTGGAATCAATTCCCAGACCTCCTGCCATACGGTTGCTCACCTGTGAATTCTTTTTCCCATCAAAGTTTGATTGTCTGTTTTTAACATTTTTTTTTTCTTTTTTTTTTTTTAATTGGGGGAAAACTAATGGGCAAAGGAGATGAACAGAAACTTCTCCAAAGAAGACAGAATAATGGCCAAAAAACATATAAAAAAATGTTCATCATCTCTAATCATCAGAGAAACGCAAATCAAAACCACAATGAGATACCATTTGTACAAAAAATTTAAAAAATAAAAATAAAAATTAGCCAGGCGTGGAGATGTGCATCTGTAGTCCCAGCCAGCTACTTGGGAGGCTGAGGCCAGAGGATAGATTAATCTCAGGAGTTTGAGGTTGCAGTGAGCTGTGATGATGCCTGTGAACAGCCACTGCATTCACAGGGTGACAGAGCCTGGGTGACAGAGCGAGATCGCATCCCAAATAAATAAATAAAAATAAAAAAGAAATGGAGGTCCACGCATTAATATTAATACTTTTGCCCAAGGTCAAAGTGGCGTGAGGAAATGGCAGAGCCAAGGTTTGGATAAAAGCATGTCTGGCATCAAAAGCATCCTTTTAGCAAACACTGACAATTGTTATGTTATCATCCCTGGAGAGTTTTTCCCACCACTCATACTCCTGCCAGCCTTTTCCCTGGCCTTGTCATGACCCCAGGAGTACTGGCTTGTTTCCTGCACTATAGTCATGCTGCTAGAATCCCTTGCGCTACACTCATGTTATATACACACTTATATTATTCCCTGGTAGATCACATCCCTTAAGTATAGAAACCATGTCTTTTGTATACCACAGTGAATTAGGCAATTAAATTGAAGTAGAAATATCTTCCAACTGAAATTATCCTGGTGGAGGAAAAGGTTAACTAATATAAAAATTAGGCGAATTGAACTTTATGAAGGAATTTCAAATGATACCATGAAATGTCATATATTTTAAGCACACATTACACATAAATGTATAACATATGGCACTCCCCAACTTATGTATAAAGAATATGAGATAGAATAGCTAGGTTTCCAATGAACCTGCAACAGCTGATTCCGCTTCTAATAAATGCATGGATTCATTCCTTCATCTGTTTTTCAAAATTAGTGATTACTTATTGAATAAACGAATGGATGGAGGAATGAGTCATTGCATTTATTAGAAGCAAAATAGACTGTTGTGGGCCTTTTTTCAATAAGCCAACATCTTTTAAATTGAGAGCCTACTATGTGCTAGGTGCCATGTCTGAAGTGTAATTATATGTTTAATGATTGGAAAAATCCCAATCAACAAAAATATTAAATAAATACAATGAGTAAACACTGCCTACGGAGCAGCTATGACAGGGTTTTGTTTTGTTTTTTGCCTCCTTCTTCTAGGGATAGATTAATGGACTAACAAAAACTATGATGTGTGTCCTTCATTAAAGACATAAAGCTTTCTTGTTCATTGTGTTCTACTGTCTAGAAAATTTATCTATGCCTATAGGAAAAATAAAATGATGATAGAAACTCCAGGTCAAAATAAAAGAAGACACCAAATTAAACAGAAAGGAATATTAGAAAAGTAAGACCCAAGTAAGAGAATTTAATATGTAAAATGAGAAGGGGACAAAAAAAATTACCTAAGAAAACCAACAGTGAAGAAAGAGTTATCATAGTCACAACTTTTGACTTGTCTGATGAATCTCACCTGATGTCTGAGACGCGAATCATTTTAATGGTCACTGAGATGCCACTCTACCAAATGAATGTTTGCAGAAAATTCATTTAATAAGTAATTACTAAGTGCCTTCTATATACCAAGCACTATGAAAAATGCCAAGAAAACAAAAAATGGGAGTAAAACAAACATGGTTCCTACCCTCACAAATCTTACAGTTTAGTACAGGGAATAGTTCCTGATTAAATAATTATACAAATCGCAATATAATTGAAAACTTTGATGTATTTCCCAAGACTCTTTCACTGGCAAGTAACCAATCCTAACTCAAAATTGGAATTTTCAGGCTTATGCTATTGGGAAGCCCCAGATCGCCTATGGGTGGCTTTAGATTTTTGTCTTCCCAATGCAGCAACCCCCAGAAGAAAAAAACCGAACAAAAACCCAGACCTTCTCGCTTCCAGAATATGTAGGTAACAATTAGAGAAGGACTAATTGGCCTGAAGTCCAAGTGAAAGGCGTATTATGAGTGGCTACCTTTGGGACACCTGTTGAACTATGTGGGGAAATATGCCACCTTGATAAGACGTTCAGAAGAACAACAGACCTCCATCTCAAAAGAAAAAAATATATATCAGCTGTTGATACCATACAGTAAGTATGGAAAATATGAAGAACTCTGAAGGATGTTTCAGAGAAAACAACAAATATAAAGGCAAGGGTGAGAAAAATGTACCCTTAATATTACAGAAACAAATTGTTGAGTACAAGAGAGATGCTGATCTAAACGGATGTAAACTCAGGCAAGTGAATCACATTAAGACCTAGGAAAGTGTTAACTCACATCACTGAGTGCAGTAGTAAGAGATCTTTTAGATTCTTTTGTGGAAAAAATGCTTAAAAGCCTGCCCAATGATCTATATCTGAAAATCTCTTGAATATCTAATCCCAGGGAGTATTTCCCAGTTTGCATCTTTCCCTCTGAGACACCTAGAAAGTTGATTATGCAAATCTCATAGCTCTATCTCTAATTACTATTTCATTCATTGTTTATCCATCTACCTTTTTTAACTATGGAATTCTCTCCAGAGAAGCAAATTAACTAATTTTAATACTTTATCAGACAATTCAAGTTGCTGGGTTATAAATCATTACAAAAGATTAAAATCTTGTCCTTTCATGGCCTTCAAAATGTTATTCAAATTTACAAACCTCCAAAATTTAAAACTACTTTTGATAAGACCAGTTAAAGTATCCCTTTCTCTATTCTTCCTGGCTTAGTGTTACTGGATCATTTGTAAACCATTCTTTGTAAATTGAATTCTCAATTCTTCACAAATATATATGACAAATTCCATTACTATATAGTCAATGTCTGGCTTGTCCACACATTTTTTTGCCATTGATATTTAAACCTAGCATATCATATTATAGAAATTATGATTTAGAAATTTTACCCAAAGAAATATGTAGAAACAATGCATCAACAAAACTCTTTGCATGAGTGATAAATCTTAGCAAATACGGCACCATGATACAAATGGAACACTAACAAGACTCCTTCAACAAATTTTCAAAGAGAGTTTCCTATACTTGGAGTTAGGGATGTAATGGACATCAGTCACAGAAGGTCTCCAATCTAAGGCAGTTTACACAGGTGCAGGCAAAAATAACAACACTATTGATGTTAAGTAATATGATGAAGATGGGTAGGGTGTCCTTTGGTGAGTCACCCATCTCAGACTTGGTTCTGGGGAAGAAACACTGCAAACAAACAAACAAAAAAAACCCCACTTTACCAAAAACCAAGTCTAAGCTGAGAGAGACCTGAAGGACAAACAACCAAAAAAGAGGTGTGTGAAGAATTTCCAAGGAGAGACAGTGTATGGAAAACCTGGGGAGGAGAAGGAAGTAATGAACTTGAACCTGGAAGGATAAACCAGGACCAGGCTCAGCATGAAAGCAACAGGAAGGCAGGGGAGCATTTCCAACAGAAAAGTGACATAGCCAGATCTGCATTTTAGAAAGATCTTTCTGGCTTTGGAATGAAGATTTTGGAGGCAAATTGGGAAGTTGCTGCAGGCTGGAAAGGCCAGTGGCCTGCTGGAGCCAGGAAAACAGAACTGGGGATGGAGAAAAGTCATCTGAAGTCAAACATCAGAGCTCAGTTTTTAAAAAGTCATCTCCTTATTGGCTGTGTCTAGTTTACAAACCTCTCTTCTAAAAACAGCTTGACAAAACTGAGATTGCACCAATTTGGCTTCCTGTATAGAGCTGTTTTGCAATGTCCAGACAATGAGACTATCATCTGCAGAATGACTTTAAATCATGCTTGTTTTTAAAAATATCTGAAATGAATAACAGATGTTAAAAAGATAATGAAGGCTAAACAACAAAGAAATAAAACAGGCTGTCTGGCTTGTCCATTCACCCCTGATTAAAAAATACTCAGATCACTAGGCATGAGTTCCAAGCAATTGCTAGTCATAAACTGTGCTGATATGGAAGTGAAATTTGGATTTTCAAATAGGCAAATTATAAACCCTAATATATAAATGCCCATAGTCTAAATAAAGTCATAAATTCCATTATCTTTAGAATGGTAGCAGTATGTAAAGTGTACTCTTTTTCAATGTAAATCTCCAATGGTATTGAAATTAATTAGCTAATGAACAAACATTAAGGTGAATCCTAAATCCTGGGGCCTTTACTATTCTCACCAGAGCTGTTTCTTAAGATGTAGCAAACTTAAAGTGTTGGTTGGAACTCTGCTGGTCCAGGATAGGGTACTAAAAGGCATCCTGTAAAAATGTCATCATTTCCACGTGTTACTTGCCTGGAACTCACCCCTCCTTTGTAGTGGTTCCTAAGAAGTGAGGTACTAACATTCCTTCTTTTAGTTGAGTTGTTCATTTTAATTAACCTATAATCCCCCCATGTATTTCCTAAGAAACAATTAGACGTGTGGTTAGTTTGATGATGTGATAAGGAAACAGCACCAGCCCTCAATCTAGGGACATTGTTTCAACTAAAAAAGGTCACTGACAAATAGTCACTATTAACAATTTGTTATGAAGTGCTGTGGTACTTGTTCTGGCTATTAGATGTTGTAGAAAATAAATTACATCGTCTCCCAGTTATTTAGAAATTCTTTACAAAATGACCCAGAGATTTAATGTGACTTCAGTCAAAAGCCCTACACAGTTTTTAGCAAACCCTGAAATGTTTATTCTAAAATGGATATGGAAAAGCAAAGAACCTGCTGGAATAGCCAACTTCTAAAGGTCAAGAACAAGGAGGACAGGTTTGCCCCATCAGATATTAAGACTTATTATAAAGGTATAGTAATTAAGACTGTGATATCAGTATAGAGATAATTATGGCTTCTTTTCCCCTTTCTTTGAAGTACAGTATCTTAAGCAGGTCTTATTCCAGAATCCTTTATAGTAGAACCTTCACATCCCCAATAAACTAGAAATTCTAGCTCTAAATACAAGCTGAATATCTTCTGCATATGAACACAAAGAGACATATGCAAGGATATTCACAATAGCACTGATTGTCCACAGATGGAAAAATGAATAAACCAGTGGTGGATCAACTGATTAGAATTAGGACCAACCCAAATACATGTAACTGCTAAAAACAAAACAGCAAGTGATATGAGTTATTTCACAACTCGGCCTCAACCAAAATTGTTTCACAACATATCCATCAGTATTTTGCAAGTCTTGCCGTATTAACAAGTGTGACCACAATATTCTGATACAGGAACTATATTTACTCATGCTTCATGTAAAACAGAAAGCCTTCATAAAATTCATTTAATTTTAATAATAGGAATAAACATTTAAAAACATATATAAAAATGTAAAACTCAAGTTATGAATCAAAACAAGTACAAATTGATATTATGCAAGATATATAATATCCTATGATGTTAAACTAGCATATGAAAATAAAACATTGAGCAATATCTTTGTAACATAGCAAGAATACTTTCAAACTAAAATGTGAAAATAATCTTTTTTTATCTTAAAAGTCAAGTTTATTTTCACAGAGCATCTAGAGTTTTCAGAAAGGTGTTAAAATATTCTTTAAACTTTTGTAGTATGACCAAACAAAACTCAAATGACCCTTCCTGTTTATACTCAAATCGAGAACCAAAGACCAAAAATGCAAAGACATAGTTATGTGTATTTTAGTTCAATTTTTGTTTCTTGAAAATAGCATAATAGCTAAATTACAAAAAATATTCAAAGATGTTCATTCCCAGGACCTATATAAATAGTAAGTAGCCAGAATTAAAGTAGCTAATATGAGAAGATATAACTCTTGAAACAATTATGCACATCTAATACACTTTAGCTAATCTTAAACATAAAACTACAGACAAGCAAAAATTACGTTCAGGACAGGATTCCTTTAAATAGCAGGAATCCATATGCACTGAGATTATGATTCAGTATATCAAAAATCATTTCACATACACTTTTCCATGGAATATTTTGCAATTCAGGTTACATTCATGTAACTTGCATACAAACCTTTCTCAATGTATTGAAGGAAAAAGACAGCAAAAAGAGAAGAAGAGACAGCCAAAAGGAAAAGTCAGATATAATACCGGACTTGCTCCCAGCTGTGCCTGCGAGAAGGTCAGTGGGCTCTTTTGACTAAACAAATGAACAAAAATATACCAAATAAATAACCAAGATCATTACGTCAGTGGTAGCCACAGTCAAAGTTTGTATCTTAGAGAGAATTAAGCAAATATGTATAATAGATTCACCATTAGCAATACCTGAAATATACCTAAAAGACTCTTTCAATTCTTGAACAATCATCATTTGTGAATTTCATATTGTAAAATGATAAATTCTGTCTATCTTAGTTTCCTTTTAGGCTTTAAGGAAATAAGTATTTTATTGGATGTTCACATTATGGTTTCAGAAAGAAAAAGTTGGGAGCTACTACTACAAGCAGATACATACACACAGATGTGTATTACTATTACCCACCCCCAAAAATCATTGCATATTGAATGTTTCATATTTCAACTGGACTAAAGAATACATTATCCTAACATAAATAAATCAAAGTGTACTTACCAAGCATCATGCTCAAAGAGAATAAGACTTTTCCTATCACTAGACACTCCAAGAAATACAGAAAACAGACATTTAAATATTTGGATTTTTATGCAGTTTGTCCACAGGGCAAATTCTTAATATTCTCTCCATATTCTCAAAGCCTCAGTGAGCTACACACCTTACCTACAGGATAAGACCTTGAGCAATATGGATTTTAAGGAAAATTTCCAGTTAATGAGTGAAAAATAATGGGGGAGGGGGACTAAGAAATAAGATTCCAGAAAAGTAAAATAAAAGTCAGTCTCAGCCCGGCGCAGTGGCTCACGCCTGTAATCCTAGCACTCTGGGAGGCCGAGGCAGGCGGATCGCTCAAGGTCAGGAGTTTGAAACCAGCCTGAGCAAGAGCAAGACCCCATCTCCACTAAAATTAGAAAGAAATTAATTGGTCAACTAAAAATATATAGAAAAAATTAGCCGGGCATGGTGGCACATGCCTGTAGTCCCAGCCACTTGGGAGGCTGAGGGAGAAGGACTGCTTGAGCCCAGGAGTTTGAGGTTGCTGTGAGCTAGGCTGACCCCTCGGCACTCATTCTAGCTCAGGCAACAGAGTGAGACTCTGTCTCAAAAAAAAAAAAAAAAAAAAAAAAGACACGAATGGATAAAGAAATATAGTACATTGGTACAATGGAATACTATTTAGCCATAAAAAAGAATGAAATCCTGTCATTTGTGGCAACATGGATGAGTCCGGAAGACCTTATGTTAAGTGAAATAAGTCATGCACAAAAAAATAAAAACAGCATGTTCTCACTCATGTAGGAGCTAAAAAAGTCGAACTCACAGAAGTAGTGCGTAGAATAGTGGTTTCTACAGGCTGGGAAGTGGATATGGTGATTGAAAGACTTTGCTTAATGGGCACAAAATTACAACTAGAAAGGAGGAATAACTTTTAGTGTTTTGTAGCACTATAGGTTGACTATAACAGCAACATATTATATATTTTCAAATAGCTAGAAGAGAACATTTTGAATGTTCCCCACAAAAAGAAATTATAAATGTTTAAGGTGATGGATATGCTAATTACTCTGATTTTATCATTACACATGGTATATACATGTATCAAAACATTGCACTGTACCATAAACATGGACGATTATTATGTCAATTAAACATAAAATTTAACAATGTAACTTTTCCCCAATTTCTCTGGATATACTAATTATGTATTTTAATAGTCTCTTTTAAACTACATATTTCTCTGGGAATCCAGCTTTTGTTTTATTAGTCTTGGTTGTTATTTTCATGCCACCATTGTTCTATAGATATGTTTCTATTTGGAAATCTCTGGTTGTCCATTTATTTTAATAATTAATCACTGAAAAGATGATATGGATTTCTTCTTTTGGTATATATACAAGATGATGTCTCACCCTCCCTGCCTGGGAAGTTCGCAGAGACCTCAAAGTATGGGAACGTTAGGGTTGACTGTCAGTCTTCACTGTAGGGTGAAGAGATGGGCTGTCAGTCGGGGACTTTAAAATTCTTAGAAGAGAGAGGGTTTTTCCCTTAGACTCCAAAGTTCCATTAGAAACCTTTGCTCTCACTTTATTACTATTTCAATTTCTTTAGAGAACTGCTTTTCCTTTTGCTAAAAGGTAAGCTTGTGTGTGTGTGTGTGTGTGTGTGTGTGTGCGCGTGCACACACATAGTGGTGGGAGAGTGGCATGCATTGTGCATGCTTGTTCCTTTTCTATAAAAAGTCTATAGCTTGAATTAATCCTCTGGTTTTCAGCTCTGTTTCTTAGTTCAGCTCTCCATGTTAGGTGCTGACTTACAGCTCAGTGCTCCTCCGGGATTTTGAAGGGCAGATTAGCTCTCATTTCTGCTTTAGTCCCCTTGTAGTGTACTCCTGTAGTTGGACTTTTGAATTGGTTTTTAATCCCAGATTTATTAACAAGTGCTGTTAAATTTCTAAGTGATCAGACGTTTTGTTTTATTTGGCTTTTTCTTGTTAATTTCTAGTTTTATTATGATGGGTTCAGAGAATAAGACATTTATGAGTTTGGACTATGGCATTACATTAAGTTTTGAGGTTTTTGTTTTGTGTTTTTGGTACCGAGGACATGAACAACATAGTGAACTTTTTGGCTGCTCATCACCAAATTCTCTTCTATGCTTGGAGAATTCTCCAAATGAATGCTAGGGTGGGGCAGAAACCTCTGATGCTAGAAGCTGGTGAGTAGAGCTCACTCCAGCACCTTTCCCGAGGATGAATGCCGTATCTCGCTGGGCTCAGTGAAGGGCATTAATAGTGTCCCTTACTTTTTTGACCTAATATCTGCCTACTGCTCCATAATATCTACACTCTTTCATCTTTTTCCTATGGGGTGTTAAGAATACTTTGCAGCCTAAATGAGTAGGATTTAGGAAAAATGTTGAAGGGGAGAATATTCTGATTTGGAGATTTCACTGCTTACTGAAGGTTTTTCTTCTTCTGTAGTTATTGGTGTAGTCACAGTCTAACATTTAATTGGAAAACTGTTTCCCTGCCTTTTTTAGTAGATTCTTCATCTTAGACTGTCTACTTGAGTCACCAAGTAACCCTAAGAATGTAAGTCACAATCAGTTTTGGTCCTGGGTGGTTTCTAAACTTCTTCAATCCCTACCGCCCACAAAACTCACACGCAGGTGTGCATTTTTTGGGGGGAGGGATCAACAAATCTACTTGTTTCCATTTGTTCTTCTTTTGATAAATGTGATCAAATGCTGTGTAAATCGAATTGACTCTTTCCTTAATCCAATCCCATTTGGTTCCTCTATTACAAACATTAATTCAAGTTTTGTTCTATTGATAGCACTGATTCTGTTTTTTGTTTTGTTTTGTTTTGTTTTGTTTTGTTTTTCCTAGCCCTGTTGTAGAACTTATCACATTTATTTGATAATTTTTTCCCTTGTACAGGAAAGACATGTAAATATATGGGCTCAATTTGATACATGAAATCAATAGTTTATTGTTTAGTTTCCTTTTAAAAACTAAAGTATCCATGATACTTTCACTAGCATGAAGCTTTCTGATTTAATGTCTTATTAATATGATCTCCTGTGTAGTGTGGTCTACTTAATACTCTCATTGGAGTAGGCAGTATGTGGAATTTCTTACAAGTGCTTGATACAAAGTCACATTAGGAAATCTGATTAAGAAAAAATACAATAAATATAACAGAAACATCTAGCACTGAGGGATACATTTTTTGTGCACATTTAGAATCCCTTAGTAAACTCACCTGTTAGCCATTTACCCAACCCCAAACCATTGGCACATGTATTTGCCCACTAGGGCCAAGAGGAAAACTTGTGGTGATGTGCTGTCTCCAGACTTCTTAGCTTTCTAGTTTTCCCTGAGCTGAGTTTGGCCTCCAACATAACCTTCTGTGGAAACATTTTTATTGGAGTGTGTTATTTTTAGTATTTCCACATGGCTAGATCATACACACAAATTCTCTTCTACTCAATCACAAAATCAAATAAGAATTCATTTAAACTCCAACTTAATCGAACTATTATTCTCTATTTCAGGAGATCTGGATCCTATTCCTTCATTTATTGCTCAGGAGACATGCATTAAACAACAAAAAACTTCCAAGCTCTTGGAATATTATGGAAAGTTCAAACTCCTGAATATAAATAGCTAATTAGCATTTATAGCAAAAGCAATCTTTTATTTTTCTATCTGCTTTTTCTTCCTTATAATATTTTGTGCCATATTAGATATATGTCTTCCCTTTTATAAGGCAGAAAAAGTAGGAAAACAGAATATCCAGCATGTTTTAAGGCAGGAAGCAGGACTTATGTCCCTGTCTGAATAGAAGAATTAGCCAAGAGACGGAAGCCCTCTCCACTTACATTATGGATATCAGCCAAGTTTGCAAGGAGGTAGACAGTATGTCAGCATAATTTTGACCAGAAGCCAAAGGGATGAACTTGGGGCCAAATAGGAAAGAATACCTCACTACCCTAGAGACGGAAAGAAAGACCCAAGACAATAACCTGTGCCAGAAGTTAGAAATAAGAATGACTAACTAGACCAGCAACAACCTTCAAGGTTGGGAGGTCTGCAGACTAAAGGAGAATAATGACGATTGTTCTGTTAAAGCCTGTAGTTTAAAAACTCTACTGCTTAGTATTTTGAAGAGAAATACACCAAATATAAAACTACTTATACTAAAGAAAAGGTTAGATAACAGTGCATTTTATTTCACTGAATGTTTTAAGGCAATTGGGTATGAGATTTCAGCTTTCAAACTAAAAATACAACCACCTCACCTTCTTTCCTTCCCTTTCAGAGACAAGCGCTCCCGTAGAACTCAGGGCCAGTATCTCCACTTGTGCTGCCTCATCTTGTTACTTCTTCAGGGAACTTATTTCCTTATTTCTTACTCCTTCCCTACTAATCTTACACCACTTTCCTCAGTAACTGTTTCTTTGACATCTCATCCTATAAAGCAAATGTATTCCTGTCTTTAAGATAGTGCTCAATTCTATATTCTCCCTCTCACTAATGCCCAATCTCCCTCCCTTTGTTTATAGCCAAGCCTCATGAACATTATTTTTTGTTTTAATTTCTTTGGGATTTAATTTAACCCAATTCACACTTCATCCCACTGCAGTCTGATCTAGCTCCTAATACTCTACGAATGTTGCCCTTTTTAAAGTCATTAAAAAGTTATTTGTTATTAAGTCCAATAAATATTTCTAGTCCTCCTTTTTATTAAATCCACTAAGCATTAGACTTATTTACCTGCATATACATGTATATACATCACTTTCTGAAGAGAACTTCACCAGGCATTTTGTCTTCTTCAGAGGGCTCTACTCAGTTTGTATACTTGGGGTACAGAATACTAATAAAGAAAGAGGTTTCACACAGTGCAAGAAAAACAGAATTTCAGGAATATGGCTTTTCTTGGGACATTTTCCTCCTTTTATTGCTAAGTTCAGATTACAGATCAGAGAGCAAAAATCTCTCAATGAATAAGATACTGTTATATTTCATTTCAACCTACAGAGAAGTATGGGAGCATCCAAAAGGAAGCAATGTACCAACACATGAAATGCTTATTCATTAAAGTTATAGAAGTGACCTCACACTTGTAGAGCAAATCTTCTCTTCCCCATTTTGTGAGAACACTGACAATTTCTATTTGTTCTCTCAGCATTTAACATTGGCTAGAACTTTCTTAATTAGGAATGGAGAGTGACGCTGTCAAATGTACATATCACTGAGAATATATTATTAATAATAAAGGGTTAAGGATATACATTTTAAAATTTAAAAGTTAATTTTAAAAAGAAAAAAATTCAGATAATACTGGGAAAATTGCAAGTATCCATTATATATGGAATAGTTTATGAATAGAAGAATGTTAATCGGAGGCTTGAGAATTGGGACCTATAGAAAGTGTTAAAATTTTGAATACCACATTTTAGATATTTTATTTTCTTATATTAGAATTTTTAGAAAATCTAGAATATGACTATTTTCAAAAGAATAGCTTTAAAGAGATATCCTAAAATGATATTCATCTTCATATTTACTTTTTGTAACTTCTCTTCCTTTTGAATATATATAAACGTCCACAAGCATAAAAAACTCTTTGAAATAGACATGGATAATTACACTGGTTTCGCATATTTGGTAGAAAAGAGAAAATAGGGGACTTCTTTCATATGGGATGCAAATCAGAAAATATGTGAATTAATGGCAGATTAGCATCATTTATTTTTATATTCGCTGCATTTTGTTATTTTTAATAGAATTCCATTTGCCAGGATTTGGCTCCAAAATGTAAGTTATTTAACAGATATCATTAGGTTGCTAAGCATTAACACTTAATTATCATATTAATAAACAGTTATTACTCTCTTCTACACTAAGCCTTGCCTCTGCAACATTAGTATGCATGCACTGCTCTTAGGCAACTTAATTGTCCTTAAAGGAAATCATTACAATTTAAATGAAATTGGGAGCTACTGGTTAGGGAAAGCTGTAGGGCATGCACAATACATACTAAACAAGGAACTGTAATTTCCTCAAATCACATTTTTTTTTTCAGTAATTTCACATCACAGCACTATATCTATTTGGTTAAGGGGAAAACAGTTTATTTTTTGCCTTGCAATTTTACAAGGGCACTATTTAACCAAGGACATGCAAGACTCTGAAATGGTAGCAAAGGAACTTGAGTAAATCAAATAATTTCTCTGCGGCTGGTAAACCATTGTCAGCATTTGCAACCCAGTCAATGAAGCAATAAAGTATAGCATGGTGGGCAGCCATCAACCGCCACTCCTGCCTCTAGGACAGAGGGCAGCAGGAGGCCAAAGGCTTTATGGAGACAGCTGTTGCCTCTCCCCATGTGTGATTTTGTTCAATCACTTCACAGCAACAGACTTCACATGCTGCTGCAGAAATGGGGAATAGGGTCATTCTCCTGTGTTCTGTTGCCCCTTTCTCATAGTCAAGAACTCATTTTTTTTTCATCCTCAACCGTAAAATAACTCAGTTTAGTGATTTGAGTTAAATACTCTACTATTGAAATGCAAAGAGTTTTCATATCCCTGGACTCTTTCTTTATGATAGATAATTAATCAATGGTTTACACATCCTAAAACAGCTCTTTATTTTTAGTGACTGACTTATGATAAAAATAAGAATTTAATTCATGTGGGTATATAGCATTTTCAGATTAATTAGTTAACAACTCAGAGTTAGCCTTATCAGTGTGCAGCTTTGTGGGAATACATGAGTACTGGCAGTAAAATGAAGGAAAACTCTGTCTTTTCTAAAATATATACACAATACAATAAAAATTTAGAATACTGAAATTAAACCACAGGTGCCAGGTGTTGAGGAACCTGGAACTAGGCATCTATTAAGCCAATTGCAGATATTACCTGTCATTGATACAAATTGAATATTCCCATGTTATGTGCAAGTTAGATGTCTCCATTTTATACATTAGAAAACTGAGATCAGAAAGGCTCATTAACTCCCCTTCAGTCTTGTAGCTATTAATTGACTATACAAGGTTTAGCTCCCAGGTCTGATTGCCTCTGGTGCATATAGTCATACTTGAATGTCTCACTACAAACCCCAGGAGCACCTTTATTATTACCACAGACCACCCTGTTACATCTAGAACTTGCTACTAATGCAGGAAGAGAAAATTGATTTATTAATCATCGCAAAAGAATTTATAGAGACACCCTCCTCTTAGACATTATGAGTTACTGTATTTTTCTGTGGTATTCCATTAGTAGAAATGCTTTCCAAGTAAAGTCTATCTTATGGTAGCTCTTCATAGAGTTTTGCCTTCCTTTTTAATAGGAAAAAATAAAACCAAACTAGTAGGCAGAACTGAGGAATGAACACTGGGAAAATATGATGCATAATATAAAGGTGAGCCACATTTTAAAAATGTTTCTGTTTCCTGGAGTCCATATGGTAGCTTACTGAATATGCAGATTTGTGGTGAAAGTATTTTCTTAATTTTCCTCTTTCAAAGAATATGAACTTGGGTATGATGGTTAGCCTCTAAGAACATCAGGTTTTTTACCTGTCAAGTAAGAGTAATAAATTATGCCAAATTTATTTTACAAGTTTAAAAGTGACAAAATAGATATTCATATATTTTTATACTACAAAGCGTGAACAAACAGCGTTTTTTAAATATATATTTTGTCATGCTGTCACAGAAAAAGAATAGGCTTTAAAGTCAAACCTAGGTTGGAATCACAAAGACTAACTGATAATGGAATGTTATTTCATCTTAGTTTCATTTAGTACATTTCTAAACTGGAAACAATAATATGTGTCTTGTTAAAAATTCAAGAAAATGTATCTAACTTCCTAGTATACAAAATATCTGAAGAAAATGATACCAACTGCTACTATTAATCCAGGTATGATTGTTGTTTGTGGCAATCTTTTTCTGTGTTCTTGGTTCTTGGAGTGCTCTTGGCCCAAGAATGACCAGACACACCAAAGTAAGGCAAGCACGAGGTGAGATTTATTGAGGGGGAACAGTATAGGATTATAGAGAAAGAGCAAGATATAGGTTTACAGAGCAAGATACATACTCCACAGATGATGACTGGACCCCTTTTCATAGCAAAAGAGACCTTGGTTATAGTCTTGGTCTTGTTTTATTAGGTCCAGATAGGGACCTCCCCATAGTTCAGATGTCATCATAGAACCACTTTGATGGATAGTTGGGAGTTATATGACCTGAGTCTTATTGCAGATCTCCCATGAGCCTCTCTGAAAGCCCATTTGGCAGGGTAAACCACAGGGTAGATTTAAGCTAATGACATAGTAATTAATCTCAGGTTGTTTTAAATCACCTTCCAGACTCTATTGTACCTATGCCACTTGGCCTGTGGGCTCTTAGAGAGTCCTCTGCATTCTTATGCAGTTGGCTTGCTAAGTTATGATAGGTAGATTGGTAGGGCGTTTCCTCTTCTCCCAGGTATGGCAGTCACTGGGGACAGCATTAAGGTGGGGTGACACCAAGATGAGGGCCTGGATCCCACCCTTGTCCTTCTTTTCAGGTAGGGCAATTGCTTCAATTGCTTGAGGCAGCACCAAGGCAAGGAACCCACTTTCGTCCCTAGGAGACCTGAATTCCTCGCTATGAACCTAACATGACTAATCTAACAATAAAACCCAAAATATACTAGGAAAATATAATTTGTCCAATCTTCAAAGTTTAGATTTATACTTTGTGATTTATGTTATCAGACCCAATTTATGTGCCCACTTAGATTCTCTAATCCCCACTGTCCTTCCCTGTTGTCTGATCAATAAAAGGCCACAGCATCTTCCTCTACCTCATCACTAAACAACTGAACACTGCTGTCTGTCTCACACTTCCTAGGCTAAGGACTAATCAGTCTCCATCATTTCTACTGCGGTCAGAGTTGTAGCAGCTCTTAAGTCCAAGCCTGGGTATGATACCAAGTAAAGCAGGGGCCAATTTAATAACAAACCTTGCATTGGCTTTCTCTGAATCCTTGTTGCATTTGTACTTTTACTTCCTATTTGCTACCTAGGATTTCATACACCAACAAAGTATTATTATGCAAGCCTATGCTAAAGCCACAGTTTCAAGGGAAATTGAACTGAAAGAATTGACCAAATAGGCCCTGGCAAGTCAACCTGCAGGATGTAGGGATTTTAGAGTAGGCTTCACACTGAATGAAATAGGACCATGTTTCATTTGCTAAGTAGGATGTTAATAACTCCTTGTATTCAATGGCATCATAGTCAATCATGTTTTCACTTGAGGTGTACATGTAAGGCAAGTGCAGTTGATCAGTATAAGGCCAGTTATAATTAAACATTTAATAATGTAGTATAACTTTTGTAGGACTTTGAAGACCTCATAAAAAGCTAATTACCAACTTAAGATATGCTGTCAAAGCCAAAGAGCCTCTATGGTAGATTTCAAGAAGACTTTTATCTTCTATAGTTACAGGATAGATTCGACTAAAAATAAGACCAAAAATATGATTATAAAATTAAAACACAAAATAGACTAAATGTGTAGCCTCAACAGGTATCTTATATCCAAGTGAGAGTCAGGACAGGGAAATATTGCCAGAAAATAGTAATAAATCCTGGCGCCTGGCAGAGTAGTGAAGTTTTCAGGAGTTCAGAGAGATCTGGGTATTCCAGAACATCCTGCATTAAATTAAAGACAAGTTGTTGCTCATAGCACTGTATACCACAAAGACAGAGCTACTATGTTTCATAAGCTTCTTTGCATTATGAAGGCAACATGCCCCATCACTTGAGAAAATAGCCCTAAACCATTGATGAGGAAATTCTGAATGCTGTCAGTTTTGGATGAGATTCAGTGATCCAGTCTTCAGTGCAGGCTGTAACTATTTCATCCATAGACCCAATTATGCTAGAGGAATCTGTGGTAAATAAGGATGCTGCATTGAGTCTCTGGATATGGGCTAATAATATAGGGTCCTGGAGCAAAGCCATGCCCACCATAGCAGATAATTACCCTATATTTGAAAAGTATAGTTTTGTCTGCACATGTCAACAACTGCTTTTATCTGAGCATCTGATATTTTATGAGCACCTGACTAAGGAAACCAAGAGATTGTATAACCAGAACTCTCCACTATAAACTAAATTATTTTGAATTCAATTAGTCATAAGGTTAGGCAGGTGGTATAGCAATTGCATATTCGATAGAAGTGACACATTTAGGAGTAGGCTGAAGCAGATCCAGAAAGCACAAGTAAATTAAATGAACAGATGGCCCAGACTCCCTTGTCACTTACTTCTGTTTATTCAATGTTTATCCTTCAACTCACAACTATGTCCTTACGGAGGGTAACTTTTGACCAATTGACAGAGGAAGAAAAGACTTAGGCCTGGCTCACAGATGGAACATCACAATATGTTGGCATTATCAGTAAATGAACTGCTGCCACATTATGCCCCCATTCATAGGTGGCCCTGAAAGACATTAATGAAACCAAATCATATCAGAGGGAAAATCTGAGAGCAAAATAGTCATCCACTTTTCACAGAGGGAGATATCGTCTAATGTATGGGTAAACATGAAATTCTGTGCAGGGGATAATGGCTGGGAAGAAATAAAAATGGAAGATTAAGGATAAGGATGTCTAGAGAAAAGTTACATGGATGAACTTATGGGAGAGGATGCAAGGTATGCAGATCTTTGTGTCTCATACTAATGCCCGCCAGTGACCTTCTACCACAGAGCAGGCTCTCAAAATCCAGGTGGACAGGATGACCTGTACTGTGCGTGTCAGCAAGCCTCTTTCTTCAACTATCCCATTACCTGTGAAATGGGCCTATGGATGGAACAGCTATGGTGGCATGGCTGGAGGGTAGGTACTTGTCAAAAATTATGGGTTGCTTATTTCAAAGGCTGGGTTAGCTACTGCAGAATGCCCACATGCTGAGGTGAAGACCAGGGTTGACATTATTACTCAAAGAAAACGTGTAGTGTGAGGTAGATTATATCAGGCACCTTCCACTTTGGAGGGAACAAAGATGGTTTTCACTGAAATTGATACTTACTGTAGATATGGGTTTGTCTTCCCTACTTCTGCTAGCTTTACAGTTTGATGATCTTTAGAATTCCTGATCCAGTAACATAATATCTCAAACAGCGGACCGGGCGCGGTGGCTCACACCTGTAATCCTAGCACTCTGGGAGGCCAAGGCGGGCGGATTGTTCAAGGTCAGGAGTTCGAAACCAGCCTGAGCAAGAGCAAGACCTCGTCTCTACTATAAATATAAAGAAATTAATTGGCCAACTAAAAATATATATAGAAAAATTAGCCAGGCATGGTGGCACATACCTGTAGTCCCAGCTACTTGGGAGGCTGAGGCAGGAGGATTGCCTGAGCCCAGGAGTGTGAGATTGCTGTGAGCTAGGCTGGAGCCACGGCACTCTAGCCCGGACAACAGAGTGAGACTCTGTCTCAAAAAAAAAATCTAAACAGCATTGTCTCTAATTAAGGGAGCCATATAATGGGAATGGCTTATGATAGTGGCTGCATGACCATGGGATTTTCTGATCTTACTATGCTTTCCATTTATCCAAAATGCCTGTTCCCATGGAATGATGAAAGTGTTCATTGAAATGTCTGCTAAGCTATCACCTTAAAGTTAATCCCTGTGGTGTTTGAGATACTCTTCTGGTCAACTATTGCTATATAACAAATTACCCTTAAACTAAGTGGCTTAAGCAAATTATTATCATCTCTCACTCTTCTGTTGGTTGAGTAGGTTCAACTGGAATATTCTCATTGGGGATTTTAGTTGACTGAGATCAGATAATTGAGCCTAAGGCTGATGCTTTAGCTGGGTCTGCAAAGCTGGGTGGGGCTGACAACTTACTCACATGACTCATAGTTAATGCTGAGAGCTCAGCTGGGACTATTAGATCAAATATCTGTATACATGACCTCTCCATGCATCTTGAATTTGATAGCTGGGTTCTGAAAGGGAATGTTCTAATAGCAGATATTCTAAGAGACACATGTGGGAGCTGCAAAACTTCTTATGATCTGGTCCATAATAGCGTTGTTGACACTATTTTTGGTCAAGATACTTACTAATTCTGCTCTGATAAAGGAGGTGGGGGCATTAGATTCTACCTCCTGATATAAGATTGACAAAGTTATGCTACAGAAGAACATATGAGATGGAAGATATGGTAGCCATTTTGGAAAATACAATGAGTTCAAATGCATTGTCCTCCTGGAGGTGGTCATGTGCTGATCCAGTGGCTGATATATGGGTCCAAGAAACAAATGGACGAAGTAGGATAGAGTCCCTCATCATGGCTTCCAGTGGCCAATTTGTGAAATTTGTGCATTCTTTCCTCTTAACCAGCAACTCAGCTGAAATAAAGGTCCTGCTTAATAAAGGTAATTTCCATCAGGAGAAACTTGCAAGAGTTTCACTAAAATGGAAGTTGCAAATATCACTAGGCCATATTGGGATCCTCGTTCCAGGGATGAGGATCAAAGAAAGAATTACTGGACTCCCTGGTATAGTTAACTGTGATTACCAAGAGAAGCTGGGGTTGCTTCTGCAAAATGGGTACAGAAAGGAATATGTATGGAATTAATTAATTTCAATGTGGCATTTCTTGATTCTTCTATGCAGCAACTTCAAGCTGACATGAGAAAGACGACTCCAATCAGAACCTTTGGATATGCAGATCTTGGTCACTTGACTACTACACTAAGCAAGGTGAAATATTAGTCAAAGGGGCCAGGGGTGGTGAATCTAAAATTAGTGAATGGAGGAATGTCAGCCATAGCTCAGGAGCAGCTGCAGTGACAGGAAGTGTAAATAGTTTGCTAAGCCTCTGTGATACTTTTTAGAATTCTGCAACTGTTTCCACCTCACATGATGGAATTTGTTCCTACATTGGTAAAGAAGTGGTACAATCTTATTTCCTTCTTAGAGCGATATTTAGATATTATTCAAGAATGTGAACAGATCTGAGGGACATAAGGAAAGGACTACATGAAATGTAATGTATGTGCTCCTCCAAAAGATTTGCTCAGTCCCACTTGTCTTCTGAGTTGGGATGCTTACCAAATAGAGATCCATGGCTGCCACTAATGTCCTTTAATCTCCTAACACCACTAACTGTATCAGACTCCCTTGAATGATAACCTGGCCTCCACTGCACCTACTGTGGACAGAGCAGAACATCTATCTCAGCCAAGTCCAGTGTTAGTGAAACTATAGACATTCTCAGTTCTCACCGCTTTCACGCTCAGATAAAGCACCTCTATGCTGTGTGGTGGTGGTAGCAAATTTGACTTTCCTAGTGACTGTCCAGAGGGATCAATACAAGTTAGCAGGAAAGTTAATACTACAAGGTGAACTTCAAGCACTGAAATATAGGAGATAGGGGGGCATTAGTACACAAATACTTGCTCTTCCTTCAGTCAGTGTACCATACCAACGTATGGTAGTTTCATTTGCCTCTTCAAAATGTCTTACATAAACGAGCAACTGAGTATTATTTATTGAATATCTGTAGCCAGCTTAGAAATGGACATTTTCCCCCCTTTTCTATCATGGATTTTCTTGCTCCCAAATTCTATTGATCAAAGTAAATCTCAGAGCCAGGCCAGATTCAAAGTGAATGAAAATAGACTCCATCACATGAGACTCCATCACATTTCTGTGTTGAATTCTCTTGGATCACTTGCTCTGGGGACACCAGGTGCTGTGGAAATAAGGACATTCAAGTAGTCCTGAGAAAGGACTTATGTGAGGAGGAACTGAGGCCTCTTGTCAAAAATTAGCACCAACACTTCAACTATGTGAGATAATTGCCTTGGAAGCTGGTCAAGCTTTCAGATATCTGCAGTCTCAGGTAACATCTTCAGTGTGGCACCATGAGAAATTTTAAGCCAGAACCACATTGCTAAATTGCACCCAAATTCCTGACTCACAAAGAACCTGGGGAGATAATAATGGTTCATTGTTTTTTTAAACCACTAAATTTTTTTTTTTTTTTTTTTTGAGACAGAATCTCACTCTGCTGCCCGGGCTAGAGTGAGTGCCATGGCATCAGCCTAGCTCACAGCAACCTCAAACTCCTGGGCTCAAGTGATCCTACTGCCTCAGCCTCCCGAGTAGCTGGGACTACAGGCATGCGCCACCATGCCTGGCTAATTTTTTCTATATATTTTTAGTTGGCCAATTAATTTTCTATTTATAGTAGAGACGAGGTCTCACTCTTGCTCAGGCTGGTTTCGAACTCATGACCTTGAGCAATCCGCCCGCCTCGGCCTCCCAGAGTGCTAGCATTACAGGCGTGAGCCACCGCACCCGGCCTTAAACCACTAAATTTGACATAATCTATTAATAGGCACTAGTTAACTAAAATAAGTGATATTAATTTCATATTAAGAATATTATTTTTCTTTCTGCATATTTTTTCTGTATTTTATGAATTCCTTTTTCTGTTTTTGGTTTCCTCTGTTTATAGTATTCTTTGCTTTGACAGCCAGTTTATATTTAAGGGAGAGACATCAAAAGGCAACTAAAAGCCTAGTAGAATTTCCTAGAATTTCCATAAACTGTTTTAAGACTTTTCCATTTATTTGAGAGTGATACCCATCTATGAATATTCATAGATTTACTCTTTGGCTTATCATTTTCCTCAGAGAAAAGTCTCAAAATTTTCTATATGAGAAGCCAATGTAGAGCAGGGGAAAGGGGCTAGGGTTATATAGTTTTAAGTTGGAAATTTTCAGTTAATATCTGCTGTTTGCAACAGTGTGTCACAAACCTGCCCTCAACTAAGCCAAGATTCCTCTCTTTTTTTTTTTTGTCTTTATTGAAGTGTAATTTACATATCATGTCTTTACTCCATTTCAAGTGTACAATTAAATGTTATTAGTACATTTACCAAGTTGTACAGCTATTCGCATGAATCAGTTTTAGAGGATTTCCCACCCCCCATTGAGACCCCTAATACCCATCCCCAAATACACATCAAGCATGCCCCTCCCCTTCACAGTGCTCACCACGTCCCCCACATGTGGGTCCACCTCCAACCCCCAAAATCCCCAGTGAACACCACCACCACTTAAGCACCAAACTGTCAATCAGTCAATACCAATTTGATGGCGAGTACAAGTGGGGCCTATTCTTCGGGTCTTGTGTCACCTCACTTTGAATAATGGGCTTAAGCTTAATCCAGGATAATATAAGCAGTGTTAACTCACTGTCGTTTCTTAAAATTGAGTAATATTCCATTGTAAACATATACCAGATTTTAACAATCCACTCATGCATTGACGGGCACTTGGGTTGTTTCCTCGACCTAGCAATAGTGAATTGTGCTTCCACAAACATTCGTGTGCAGATGTCTTTATGATAGAATGTCTTATGCTCCTTTGGATAGATGCCTAATACTGCTATTGCTGGATCAAATGGTAATTCTATTTTTAGCTCTTTTGAAGAATCTCCAAATTCTTTTTCACAAAGGTTGCACCAATTTGCAGTCCCACCAGCAGTGTAAGAGTGTTCCTGTCTCTCCACACCCTCACCAGCATTTGTTGTTTTGGGATTTTTTGATAGAGGCCAATCTCACTGGGGTTAGGTGGTATCTCATTGTGGTTTTGATTTGCATTTCCTTAATGATTAGAGATGATGAACAATTTTTTTATTCAGAGTGTCTCTGATTCAGTCTCTCAAGAGAATAAACTTCCTGTCTTCTGCCGGGATGAAGAAAGGAGTCTGGAGATCCTATTAATTTCAGTTTTTTCCCTCATCTGCCCATTACAGATGGCTAGGTAACAGGAAAACACTCCACTCCTAGGGGGTGTTCAGAGACCCAGATTCCTTGTGCCTTATTACTCTGTCATCATCTATAGTATTGCACTCACCTATAGATGAAGGCTGGACCACCAGCACTGTGTCCAAGTTGTAGCCAAAAGGATGGAGAAAAAACAAGTGGAGGGCAAATAGCTTTCTTCTCAAAGGACATGATCCTAGAGTCACACAAGCTACTTTCATTGACATTCCATTCAATATATCTTAATGACATATAATATAGCTGCCAGACATGTTTAGAAATACAGTCATCTCTAAACAGTCATGTGTCCAACTAATGGATAGGGGACCTGTTATTGAAAGGAAGAAGGAGATATTTTGTCTTCACTCCTTCTGATAATTTCAGCTTTCTCCTCTTGAAAATTTTACCATTCATTGCATACATTGAATCTCCCACATTTCACATTTTAAATCAAAAAGAAATCTTAGTGATCCTCGGGGTCAGACTGTCCCCTCCTATGCAGAAAAGAAAAATAGGACTAAGGTAAGTTAAGTGATGAACTCACATGAACCCGATTTCCACCCAAGCCTCTCCTTGTTCCCGCCCATTCCAGAGGGCGCCCTGGCCTCTGCAGCACAGGAGAAACTCAGCAGAGAATCTTTTATTGGGGACAGTCTCTCGCTTTTATGTTCATTTCTTGTCTCTCAGTTCTGCTTCGTTCTCTTTTTTTTTTCTGCATTTACCACTCTCCCACTTTTGCTGTCTCTCTTTTTAGAAACATCTCCCAACTCTAGCACTGAAGTTTAACTGTAGTGGCAAGGATAGCTTGCTGGGGGTGAAGCTGGCCTACTGAATAATCTCTGATTCCTCTTAAGTTCCAGCTGAAAGTGTTTGTTGTCTATAACATTTATCTAAAAAATGTACTACCATATGATATTTGAGTTTTTATTGTTACATATTTAATTTCATTTTTAAATGTGTGTAGACAAGGGTATCAGACTATTTTGAATCCCTCATATTAACAGTACCTAGTATGGTATTAGGCTACTGGGTTATTTAAAGAAGTTGATTGTCTATTTGCATCTTTTAAATCAGTTTTAATTTAGAAAATGTCTCATTGATCAAAGATCTGCTTACAACTAGTTAGGGAGGGGAAGAAAAAACACTTCTGAGATGCAGACTTACCTGTGTACATTAAATGGAGCAGGATTTTTATGCCCCTTTGACACCAAGGGGGTGCTAATTTTTTTTTTCATAAATCTTGTTCATAAATCTTGTCTCCCCTTTCACTCTTTTTTTCTTTCAGTGTATATACTTTTATTTTTTAACTATTATTTTAGTGGGCTTGAGGAGCAAGTAAAAGCTCATGTATTCAACCTTCCATATAAAATTGGATGATACTTTCTCAAGATGACCAAACTTTTATGGCACATACAATTGATCACAAAATAATCTATATGTAAATTTTTCCTCCTTTAATATAACTTTGCAGTGAGAGACATTATACAGTCAATACTTATTATGCACAGTAGTTAGGTTCTATATAGTCAGTAAACACAGAATTAGCGAATAATGAGCCATTGCCCCAGGGGAAATATGTATATATAGATACACAGATCTCATGTAGATTATGACCACAAATCCTTGAGACAACTCAACCTGGTAGATTCTATTTATATTACAAAATAGAAAATGAGGTTTAGAGCTGTTAATTAGCTTACTTGAGGCCACCCAGCTAACATGTGCCCCATCCAACATGTGCCCCATCCAACTGCCTCCAGAACCAGAACTTCTTGCACTACACAGCACTGTCCCCTATTGTGTCCATTCTCTGGTTATCTCTGTCTGAGAGATGAACCAAAAAGGCAGATCTTGGACTTGTATCATCTTGGCTGGGTATGTGGACATTGAATGACTCAAATTTTTTGCTGCTCTGAGCATGTTTGTGAATGGCTGTGAAAGTACCATGAATATTGATTTGAGGGTTACAGGTAAATTTTAGCAAGTAAAAAAATTCACAAGTACAGAATCTGGGAATAATGAAGATTGCAAAATGCTGTTGAAAATGCTGTCTTTTATGTGCCAGGTATGTGCCAAGAGCCGATTCGTATCCTAAACATAAGTGGGCTAATTAAAGTATAAAATTATGTATCTGCTATCATATATGTCTCTATTCTGTGTTATCTCTAGATACAATATTTATGATTAATTCTCTGAAATAATGTGTCTTAAATATGACTATTTATTTCATAGAGGAATAAAACTGATATTTTCATAGTTTTGATACTTTATGCAATGACAAAATTCATCAAATTTATATTGAAATGACTATTGAGAATTTGTTTTAGAAAAAACTGTGATTGGTCTAACAAAGAGATCGTTGCTTTGAAAGTAAATTTTCATAAATGACAACATACTGAACTTTCGAGGTAGTGAATATCTAGTTCAATATAATACACTTTCCAATCCCATGATTTTGAAGTCATATTAATCTATGTGTATAAAATAATCACACTTGCAGTTTTATTTACTCCATCTTACATAGATTCATAATCTATGTTAGTACTGGTATCCATCTCACTTCATATTTACCACAAATATAGATTGCAATATTTATATGACTGTTTTAATCACTAACTTTTATCCTTTCAAGAATTGCTTTTCAGCCCATGCTATACATATTCTTTTTCACAATCAATAAAAATGCAAATTTAAAAAATGTAATTTATAACATGTACAATGACCTGAACCCCCCCTCACCTCAGATGGAATTATTTATGAACTTGATAATGAGTGTTTAGTAAGACTCAGTAAAAATAAAGCTCTGGAAGCATATTAATAATCATTGCGGAGATAAGGTCATTACAATAGTGACAATATTTCTGAGAATATATCAATGAAGCTTAAAATTCAAATTTGTGAAATGCATGTGACTAAAATTATTTCACAGACTTTTTCAATAGTTAAACTAATTGTGGATCTTTTGACACACTATCAGAGACTTTAAGGCTATTTTTAAAATGTTTTTATTCAAATATACAAACTTTAGACTTTTTGTTGAAAATCCCAGTTTACAAAATAAGTATACAAAGTACTTTCCAGAAGAGAAAATAGATTTTCTTTTAAAAGTATAACAAAGAGCTTAAGAGACCGGTTATATTCTTGGGAGTTCTTCACATCTGAAAGCAATAATTTCATATTACAGATATAAAATTTTTTTTAGATCAACAATGCAACCATTGTCTCTTAAATAACTAGCTCTCCAAAAGACATCTACAGGGCGATGTTCAGCTGGCTCTGGTAGATAATGAGCACCTGAGGAACAAGTTAGACTATAGATTCATAAAAACCACTCCCAGAAATTCTAACTCATAAAGTAGGGTGGCACTAGAGAATCTACATTTTACAAAACTTCCCTGACAGTTCAAATCTACACACCAGTGATATAAATGATCAGACATGCGATTGCTGAATGCCTACTGTGGCAGGGGAGTGTGCGAATCATTTTTGTATGTGCTCTAATTTAACTCACAGAAGCAGATTTCATTTTCCAAAATTTACATGAGAGGAAACTAAAGCTTATAGAGGTTAAGTACCATTGTCATATAACCTGGAAATAGCAGTGCTTATATAAAAATTTGTATCCCATATTTATTAGTTTTGTAGGGTTGCCATAATAAACTTGGTGGCTAAAAACAGTGGAAATTTGTTTTCTCACAGTTCTACAGGCTACTGTTCCAAGATCTATGTATTTGTAGGGCCATGCTCCATCTGACATCTGAGATAAATGTTTCCAGTATGACACATCAGCTCTACAGATGGAACATACACAATAATTTCCCTGGACTTCTAAATGGCAATGCTCACTTTTTGAGTTGAGAAATCCTTGAATAATCTTTGAAACTAGAACGCCATTGGAACTAAGAGGAACTGAGAAATTATACAGCTTATACTTTTCATTTCAAAGATGAAGAAAACTCAAGTCAAGAGACAAGAGAACTTACATCACTTGTCCAAAGACATATAGTTAGTTAGTGGAGAAACATGGACCAGAACACTAATCTTCTGACCAATAAATAGACCAGCTCTTTACCATAATATAATTTTGGTTGCACAATAAATTCTATTAAATTTTGCTTTTCTAAAGCAACATTTACCTAGAAATAATTTCTGGCCTATTCAACAAATTTTTTTATAAATAAAGTAGGTTTTATTCTCAATGTGTTCATATTAATCTCTCATCTTGGGGGGATAAATGCATGAGATAATCCATTTTTAAAAATATTTCTACAGCAAATTCCTAATTCAATGTCTATTAGGTATTTTGTTTTTTTTAAAAATAATGTTCTTGAGTTAATATTATTGTTTTGATAATTGACTAAGGCATAATGGCATCACAAACTTAAAAGTATTTAGGAAAAAATTTAACAAAAAATATGCTGGACCTCTAAAATGAAAACTAAAAAGACAAAACCAACCAAACCAAAAATGCCAATAGAAATTAAGGAGATCTAAGTAAATGAAACAAGATACAGTATTTATTGTTTGGAAGATGCAATATTTTTTAAAATGTGAATTCAATACAAAATGATTCTAAAATCAATACAGTCTAAAACAAAATCCCAACAGTTCTGTTTGGAGACACTCACAAGTGGGTTTTAAAATTTATGTAAAATTCAAAGGGCCTAGAAAGCAGAAACTAAAGAAAAAACCTGAAAGACTCATGCAACTTTATTTCAATATTTACTGTAAAATTTCAGTATTCAAAACAATTCAGTATTGTTTTAGGGTAGAAAAACAGGTAGATGGAGCAGAATGGAAAGTTGATTAATAAACTAAATTGGTTTTCAAAAAAGGTGCCAAAGCAATTCAATGGAAAAAATGAAACACTTTTTAACAAATATTGCTGAAACAGTTTGATAAGTGTATTAAAAAATAAATCTTGATCTCCACTTCATACCGTACATAACAATTAATTCAAGTTTGAATTAATTAACATGTACATAAAAGCTAAATCTACAAAGCTTGTAAAAGAAAACACAGGAGAATATCTTTGTGACCTTAGAGTAGGCAGTGATCTCTTACATAAAACCCAGAAAGCAAAACAAGACTAAAAATGTAAAATAATAAACTGTATTAAATCAAAATATTACTATCTCTGGTCATGACAATATACACCATAGAAAATAAAAAGGCAAGAGAAAGACTTATGTCATTAGTTACTAGACAATTACAAATTAAAACCACAATGAAAACTATTTCACATCCACAAGAATGGCTAAAATTAAAGAGTTACACACACCAGTAGATGGCAAGAATGTGGAGAACTAGAGTTCTCAAATATTGTCAGTGGGATTGATTTGAGTGTCTCTCTTTGGTATTACATGATAAATACACAATTTATCATAGTCAATTGATGATGACATTTTACCAGTTGGAATGAAATGTAGAAACCTTATCTTTCTTTCTTTTTTTTTCCTCGCCTATTTATATTATTTTAAATCTCTTTCTTATGAAAATTTAAAACCATATTAGACAATGTTAAATTTTTGCTTCAACCACCAAATAAAATTTATAAAACTCAAGAGGAGAAGGAAAGGTATTGTTTTGCTCCTATTTTACTCTTTCTTTCCTTCTTTTTCCTCCCCATTCCTCCCTCCCTCCCTCTCTTCCATGTCTCTTTCTTTCTGACAGTTCAAGACTATTCTTTTATCCTTTCTTTTCTGTTCAGAGAACTTCCTGTAGCCAAACTTTTAGGGTAAATATGGTGACAAATTCTCTATCTTTCCTTCATATGAGAATGTCATAATTTCTTCTTTATTCTTGAAGGATATTTGCTCTAGATGTAGAGTTTTGAGTTGACAGTTCTTTCCTATCAGCACTTGAAAAATGTGATGCTGCTTCCTTCTGGCCTACAGGATTTCTGCTGAGAAATTTCCTGTCACTGTAATTGTTGTGCCCCTGTAGGTAAACAGAAATGTTGTTTCATTCTCTGTTTTCAAGATTCCTTTTTATCTTTAGTTTACAAAGATTACTCATGCTGTGTCTTTATGTGAATTTAGCCGGATTTATTTATTTTTTTTTTAAAGGGTCACTCAGCTTCTTGTATCTGGATGTTTATGTCTTTTTTAGCCATTATTTCTTCAAGTTCTTTTTTAGCCCTACCCTCTTTCTTCTTGCCTTCTGGGACTCTGAAGACA
This sequence comes from Lepilemur ruficaudatus, assembly GCA_963574885.1. Classification (NCBI taxonomy): domain Eukaryota; kingdom Metazoa; phylum Chordata; class Mammalia; order Primates; family Lepilemuridae; genus Lepilemur; species Lepilemur ruficaudatus. Next base: position 24,281 of record CAUYRT010015006.1, on the reverse strand, counting down.
TGAATATTAGATTGTTTGCTTTAGTCCTACAGGTTTACAGGCTCTTTGAATTTTTTTCTTTAGTTTATTTTCTGTTTTTCAGATTGGATAATTTCTCTTTTTCTATCTTCGAGTTCACTAATTTTTCTCTCTGCTCTCCATGCTACTGTTAAGCCTATCCATTGAGTTTTTTAATCTCCCATATTGTATTTTTCAATTTTAACATTCCCATTTGGTTCTCCTCGCAGAGGAAGGGAGTGGGACTTTGTTAATACCAGGAGAAGGTGTTCATTATGCATTGGAAGGGATGAGAGTTCTGGCTCCCTGGTTAACTTTCTTTGATACCACCATGACCAAGAGGTTAGGGTGCCTTGTCAAATCCTGGCAAGGGTGAATGTCTAGGCTACTCATTAAGCCTTGTTCTTACAATGGGGCCATAGGGGTTTTTTTGTTTGTTTGTTTGTTTTGTTTTGTTTTGTGCACATGTGTATGTGGTGTTTGGCTGAAATAGAAAAATTAATGTATAAAGTGTATGTCTTGCTATGCTATACTTTTCCTGGTCTTTTAGCTAGAGGAAACAGTGTTTTGTTGGGGCCTTTTCTTGTCTTCCTCCATTGGTATTCTGAGTTGCTGGTTACTTCACCTCCAAATCTTGAATATATGAGGCATAAAGAAAACCTAAGGAACTCCCTGGGTCCCTAGGGCTGATCTGTCTCTTCACCTTTTCCTGGTCTCCTTATGTTTGTTTTATATATAATGCCTGGGGTTTCTTACTGCACTTAAAAGAAGCAAAAGGGAAAAGTTTGTCCACTCCATTTTCCCAGAAGTGGAGTCTCAATTCCCTTTTTTTTCTTGAGAGAAGGATTCATGGAGATTTCTTATACTTCTTGAGAGGCTATAAGCACATACAATTTTAAGGTTTAATCAGAATATTTTTCTGTGAAAGTTCTTTCAGAATGCCTATACTACCATCGTGGTAGAATGTGAAATGCCATGGGTTATTGTTAGAGGTACATAAAATTGAGGATTCCCAGCAGTCAAATCTAGAGAATATGAGTTATGTAGCTCATGTCTTATTTTGAATTTTTGTTTTCCTTTTTAAAGCATGTGCCTATAATACTTTTTGAGAAGCATAACTCAGTGATTTGGAAATATTATTGGCTAAAGAAATCCCAAACCATTCAACCATGCATGATTATAGAACTAGACTCAAGCCTACTTTGAAAAGCAGTACTCACTTATATATATCGGCACTGGCACATTGTTGGTAATTAATTTCATAATTTCATAATTATACTTATACTATTAGAGTCATTATGTCACCATTATGCACATCTTATGGATTATAACAAATTGAAATTATAATTTATCTAATTAGTTAATAAAATATAAATAGAATTTTTAGATAGATGCAAGGCGTTTTCCTTTTTTAGTTTGTGTTTTAAATTATCCTTCAAAAATCGAGATCTCTTGAAAAGTAGAACAATAGGCAAGATAAAAGAAACGATAATGAAGAAAAAAAAAAGAAATTGAAATGCACATACTGTAGTCCTCCTTAATCATGGTTTAGCTTTCTGTGGTTTCAGTTACTCGCTATTAACTATGGTTCAAAAATGTTAAATAGAAAATTGCAGAAATAAACAATTCAAAAGTCTTCAATTGTACACCATTCTGGGTAGTGCGAGGAAATCTCTCACTGTCCCACTCTGTCCCCCCTGGGATGTCAGTCCTTCCTTTGTCCAGCATACCCACACTATGTATGTTACCCTCCACTTAGTTACTTAGTGGCCGTCTGTCTCCTTTATCAGGTCGACTGTCCCAGTATTGCAGAGCTTGTGTTCAAATAACCCTTATTTTACTTAATAATGGCCCCACAGCCCAAAACTAGTGATTTTTTGGGCTTTGCGGCCATTTGGATATGCCCAAGAGAAGCCATCAAGGGCTTTCTTTAAGTGAAAAGATGAAAGTTCTTATCTTAATAAGAATAGAAACAATAAATTGTATACTGAGGTTACTAAGATCTATGGTAAGAACAAATCTTCTATCTGTGAAATTGTAAAGAAGGAAAAAGAAATTCATGCATAGTATATAAAGAGTTTGATACTATTCATGGTTTCAGGCATCCACTAGGGGTCTTGGAACGTATCCCAGTGGATAAAGGTGGACTACTGTACTCTGATATATTTACCCTTCGCATATTTCTCTTTCTTTTATTAGCAAAGCTAAAATCAGCTAATTCTATCATGGCTTAAATCCCTGTCTTTCTTGTTCAACACCAGAAGTGTAGGTGCTAGCTTCATGTCATTTCTATCACACTTATTCCCTGACTAATTTCTGCTTCATCCTTTCCAATATTGTATATTCTTTTCAGTATTCACTGTGTCTTTCTTCCCCTTCTTCACATACTGTATTTCATTCATCATACTCTTAGAACTCACTAAAAACACCATCTTACAGGCAACCATGACTTCATTGTCCCTTAATCTTTCTGCTACATGCACTGGCAAAGTTCAACCTCAATCAATCAATTGTCCATTGCCTCTACTTCTTCATTCAGGTTGCTGAATGATCTTGGGAAAAATCACTCAATTGTATGGATCTGTGTCAGTACAAATTCATTGTCTGCAACCTCAGCCAGAGTTTGCAAGCTGTTTGAAACATGTATTATATTTGTTTGTACTCAGTTTCTAAACCAATGAGTTGTACATCCTACGCACTCTAGAAATGCCACATGATGGATTTGTTTTGCCAAATCTTACTTATTCAAGCAATTCTACCTTAAGTTTGGCACATTTCATGTCAATCAATTGGGAATTTATTTTAAAAACTTTTATTATTGCAACTAATGTATTATAAAAATTTTAATGCAAATGACCTTTAAATAATACCAACAATTGGTTTTAGTTGTCCTCACTTTACTTATCACTTTCACTTCTCTTGCTGCCTCCGTCAATCAAGAAATTCACAAGGCAGTTCCAGACTTACTGGCATTTTGGTCCCCTGACTTGCAGCACATTATACCTCTAATTAAGTCTCTGTGTTATTTCAGTATTTTGCTTGTTTGGCTCAATATCTCTCTTCCTTTCAGGTTAAATGTTGTAAACAGAAAGCAAGTATAATAGCTGCCCAATCAAATTATAGAAGGAATGCTGAAAAGGTCAAAACAGCAAAACACACTATGGTAATTTATGTAATGTAGAATGTATTAAAATTTTGGCCTTCATTTGACTCAAAAAAAAAGTGTAATGGCAGAATAGAAATGGCACAGGCTATTCAGAGTGAAATCTTATCTTCTAACTGGCAGGAATTTGTCACTTTTGTTTGTCCCCCTGCTTTGGGAACATCTCTCCCCTGGTTCAAAGGAAAATTTACTCCTTTGCCCACTGGCAACCTTCTTCTTGTCCTCCCCTGCTTATTTGTCATTAAGAAGGAGAAGGAGCAGTTTAAATCTTTCTGGTCTTGCAAAATCCTCATAGACCTCATGTCCCTTCCTGCACGTGCATTTCTTTCTTTTCCAAGCATTGCTTGTTGGGCTGACCAATGGCTTCCTCACTCAGGCTGTAGCGGTACATGATGTATTAGCTTTGTCACGAGCCATTTAAACAAATGCTGGTACTTATAAATAGATGTGATGAAGGGAGGAGTATTACCACTGCCTACTAAATTGACATGAATTTGGAATAAAGTGATGAGGAGCAGCCTGTTTACTTCTATCAGATAGTGGTTTTTAGTTTATTTATTTATTGATGTTTTTGAGACAGAGTGTCACTCTGTTGCCCAGGCTAGAGTGCCGTGGCATCAGCCTCACTCACAGCAACCTCAAACTCCTGGGCTCAAGCAATCCTTCTGCCTCAGCCTCCTGAGTAGTTGGGACTATAGGCATGCACCACCATGCCCAGCTAATTTTTATACATATATATATACACACACATGTATACACACACACACATATATATATATTTAGTTGTCCAGCTAATTTCTTTCTATTTTTTTAGTAAAGATGAGGTCTTGCTCTTTCTCAGACTCATCTTGAACTCCTGAGCTCAAATGATCCGCCCACCTCGGCCTCCCAGAGTGCTAGGATTACAGGCGTGAGCCACCGCGCCTGGCCCAGATAGTGGTTTTTAGGTACAAGTATAATATATTTATTATTACGAAGGTATGGGAAGATACACTGAAATGATTAAAGCCACAGATTTTTCTCATTCTCATTATGCACTTGATACTCTGGTCACAAGGACAAGGGTAGAGGATAACTTCCTAATTAAAGAAAAATTTCTATATTTATGTGAGTTTAAATCAGATGAAAAGCCTGCACAGGGCCATGTATTGTATTTGCCTTAATGTAGCTAGCTAAATTATAGAATGATAAATTTTCATATGTATTAACTAAACAAAATTCTTTATCATGGTTGATTATTGAGTTCATCAGAAAGCTGACTTTGAGATGGAGCTTCATGTGCAGGATGTTTTAAGGAGGACCCTTGGAATCAATAACTGTGGAAACAGAAAAGGACACATTGGGCAGAGAGAGAAGTCACATCCCAACCCAGCCATGGTTGAGCCTGTGGGTGGCTCTGGAACTTGAATGGACTTTCAGAGTCGCCCTTGATTTTGATGAGCAAACCAGACCTTTTATATCCCCACTTGGATTAATCACTGCACATAGGATGTTCTGGGATGGGGCTTGTCCTTGGGCAAGGTGACTCTATGCAATCGAAAGACCTGATAGGGCTGAGAGCTGAAATATGTCTGCTGACAACACTCCAGGAATCTGGCTCAACAAGTTCTTCATTGAAGAGGGGTCTGCCTGGAGTGTTCTCTGCAGCTAAGTGTGCCTAAGTGATTAAGTCCTCTAGAACAGAACATGCACAGCAGAAGTAATCTGTGTAACATTTGAGTCTTTTGCTCAAAAGGAAGTTGCCTGTCCTCAATGTGATTGCTTTTGTTTCCATAAGCTGAACAATAGATTGAAAATACCCCCCTTTGGACATAGAGATAAAATCATTACCTAGGGGAGCCACAAAACTGGAGGAACCTAATTTCCTTCGTAGAAAGGACTTCACAGAGGCATGACACCTTCAATTCTGGACCATATCCAAACTGTACGTACGTGTGAGAGAAATAATTCATACTTAAAACATTAATTGTCATGTGAGTTGTATTTAACTCATGCTAGTTTTGAGCCTAGGGCCTCATGAAGCATATGTAACTCACAGGTCTCTTTACCTTGGGAGCCACGTGGTGCACAGACAACTCATGCTGCCATGCTGTAGCATACACGTTACGTGATGGGTGGGCCCCTGGAAAAACCCTGCAGTTGGTTCATGAAAATTTTTCTTGTTGATGTTCTTATTGTTATTATACAATTAATATTGACAATTTAATTGCTTATAACTCATGCACAGAAAACAATAAGAAATAACAAATTTTCACTAAATTAGAAAGAATCATTTTGTTTTTGAAGTTTTTATTCTATTTTCAAAATAGAACACCACGGCCCTAAAGGAAAAAAAAAATTTTTTTCTAGTGTGGGTTGTCAATGTGTATTGACTACTGTATTTTCTGGTCTGTTTGTAATCAAATTAGTGTTTAATTAATACAGAAAATGATACATGGATGTGACCTGCTATTTAAAAATAAACAAATTATGTGAAACTGGCATTGATACAAGGTGAAAAGGGATGGCATGAGTATTCTAGCGGGAAAGATGATGACTCATGTTAGGACATGGCAAAACACCTGTAAAGATATTATAATACCTGTAATAACTTCAATGGCAGACTCTACGCTTATCCAGCCTGTAGTTTTGTTACAATTTGTTGAACAATTTAATATGTTTTGAACAATTTGAACAATACCAGTATGTTTTGGCTGTTCTTTGCTATTTTAGCAAAATAACTAGAAGAGAGCTGAGATTAGGCAAGAACTGACAATTTTGCAGTTTTATATAAAAGAAAATATAGCACTGCCTACAATCAGCAATCATATTGATGGAGCCACCAATAATCTGGGCTCTACAAGCATTAGAATACCAACTTTTTAAAAATCCTAAATAGTGGAAGATGAGATTGTCACTTGCAGCCTATCTTTCAGGCTTCCAAATTAAACTTTTTAGACAGAACAGTGAGCCAGTCTGTGATAAAGCTCTGATAAGCGGTGTTGCTTTCTAACCCAAATGCATGGTTTCAGGGTAGGTATCTTTGATTTAGCTGTCTTTCTGTCATTGGAGAGTGGATGCGTTCATCCCAGAACCAATAAATAAAAGAGAAAAATTGACAGGCTTGAGGTATATGTTTAGCAAAAATCTTTAGGCATGATTATTTTAACAACGATAACAAAAACTGACTGGAATAAAATAAAGTGAAAATATTTTGTTTTTCTTTCCTTTTCTTTTCTTTTCTTTTTTTTTTTTAGACAGAGTCTCACTCTGTCACCATTGCTAGAGTGTGGTGGAGTCATCATAGCTCACTGCAACCTCAAACTCATGGGCTCAAGCAATCCTTCTGCTTCAGCCTCCTGAGTAGCTGGGATTACAGGTATGCACCATCATGCCCAGCTAATTTTTCTATTTTTCATCAAAACGAGTTCTTGCTCTTGCTTGAGCTGGTCTTAAACTTCTGATCTTAAGTAATCTTCCCTCCTCAGCCTCCCAAAGTGCTAGGATTACAGGTGTGAGCCACCATGCCCAACCCCCCCCCAACTAAACCAAATGCCTGGCCTACCAAAGCCAGTGATCTGTTTTGGGTAGAATGATTTAATGTTCTATTGCATATTGAGCGATAGGTGGTCATATAAAGTGTCTATTAGTTTATAGATTACCAGATTACAAAAGTCATATTTAGGCTTGGATAGAAAGGACTATCCCTGACTAAGAGATAAGTTTGAACAAGATGTGATGACTGTTGAAATTAGTCTACATGTGGGAATTAGGAAAGATATATATTTTTGGTTCCATTTAGGCAGTCTATTAATTTTTCCATTCTTCAATTATACTAGATTTTTGCTGGGCTTATGACTACCAAGACATTTTCCAGTCCCCTTTGTAGTTAGTTATGACTATGTTTTCTTCCGTAGAATGTGAAAATGAATGAAAATCCAACTCACTTATTAAATGAAATTTTCTTGAATTGCCTTTGCTCTCTCTACAGGTTATAATATGGAAAAATGTTGACTTATTTACAACAATGAAGATGTGAATAACTATTTGGTAAAAGCCAAGCAAAAAATGTGAAATGGACTTGGAACCCTACTCATTTCCTGAAGCAGTCATCTGACCTGCTACTCATCTCTAGGCTGAGATGAGAAAGAAAAAATATATCCTACTTATTTAAATCTCTGTATTTTGGGTTTTACAATTTATTTATTTTTTAAATCTAAGCCTTTCCTGCAGCTAATATATGCCAGTAGTTTAATTTTTGTACATATATTATTAGTTATCCTTTAAAATATATATTAAGAGGCTATATTGGTTATACTTTGTCATGATTAAGTACACAAATAACTACAGATTGCTACTTTTCAAAGTATTAATTTTGCAGAGAATTTTTTTCATTGTGGCAAAAATATTTTGAAATAATATGACATAATTTTCTATGAAGTTCATTATATAGTTGATACATACTTATCACAGGAAAAAATAAGATTTCTTGCTTAGATGTTTTGAAATTCAGAAACTTTCCTTCAACTGCTAAATTCTATTCTGAATGATTTTGATTTTTCCATGAATATAATTGATAATCAATTTCTCAATCTTGATCTTATATATTGGATGTATCTGTTGAGTCCTTAAGCATTAATGTTATACCTATGGCCATATGACTACTTCACTTTTTTTTTTTTTAAGTGTAAAACAAAATCTTCTCCTAAATGAGGCAATGGACATTAAGAAATTTAAAATAACTTTATTGAAGTAGAACAATTCAACTCTATTAAACCAATTAGTTCTGTCCTTGGTTCTGGTTTAAATTCATAGACTCACCACAATTTATCTATTGTCTGGAGCACATTGACAGGTGACACTGACAAACCACCATGTTTGATAGGCACCGAAACATACTCCAAAAGTTCTTTGCAAACTAAAGTAATGAGTGAATAAATATATTACTCACTCCTTAGCATCCAGTGATGAAACGTCCATACTACCCTCTATTTCTCTACACTCTGTGATTTACTGAAAGCTTAAGGATACCATTCAGGTATTTCCTCCCCTTTCCCTATTTTGGTGCCATTTTTTTGCCATGGGCTCCCTGCACCTATAGGTTATATTAATCAGAATTTAGAAAATACCTTGTAATTGTCCAGGACTTCAGTGGATTATTATGTGAGACTGAAGCAACTATTACTGTAATCCAAATGATATTCAATTTTACTTTATGAACTGGTAGGCATAATGGCACTTTAAAAATTTTAATTATTCAAACTGTGTATTAAATATTAAAAAATGAATAACAACAGAGTTTTTTATTTTTATTTACATTGAACTAAACTTTCAGGTTGCTAAGGAACATTGAATTTGGCATGTTAATGTTGAACAAATTTCATTATATTTACCTATTTCCATTTACAGAATTTTAGAATTTAGTTTTTAAAAAACTAAACTAATTACTTTTGGAAAAATCCAAATTTTTAGCTCTGTCAAATGTTTGTTGACTTTCCTTTCTCTCAATTCAGGATGATACTAATCAATGTTATCATTGGTTAGGTATCTTATTTAAAATTATAATTATTAATAATATGTGCCTTGTTTAAAATGATTGTTAAGCAATATGAGTATTATTATTAATAATATGAATATAAGTCAATTCTATAATAAATGATATTTGAAGTTAAAATATAAACTACAATTGTGTTTAATTTCCCTGGGGTCTTCTGTTTCCAATCCTATCAGAATTTAACCTACTCTTCACACAAAAAGCACTGATAATAGCTAATAGAGTATTCACACATAGCTTATCCCAGCCCTTTAGTTATTTCAACTCCTTTATGTATTAAAAATATTATAATCATTTTACATATTTATGCCAAATTATCAATTCAAATAAAATTAAAAAAATCAAATTTCATTAGCAAATGGCTTTTTTTAACAATTCCAGTATACTCTAGTTCTCACTGAAAATGCTTATGATTTTTAAAATTCACATGCACACATTTCTCAGACCCCCAGACTTATGGAGTGATGGAGTGATTTCCTATTTGAAATAGATGGCTAATTTACCAAAATGTCCAATTAAAAATTTAAAAATAGTAACATTTCCACAAATTTCTTCCATTTTATTATATTAGTATTTGATCTATGTAGGTATGTAGGCTATATCATACCAACATATATTTGAATATCTCTATTTGATTTGATTTGATTTGAAATAACTAGGGTGCTCCTAAATTTTCATCTCTTGCTCTTCTCAATTCACCATTTCAACCTCTTATGTTCTTTTTACACATTGTCAGAATAACTTTTTTATTAACTATATTTAATCTGCTATTAAAGCTAACCCCTTGTGCAATACAGACATATTTATAAAGTCCTCATGGACCTATGTATGCTCACACAAGTGTCTCAAAAAATTTTTTTATGACAAACAGATTTCTGTTTTATACAGGCCTTGACATGGAGAGAGCAAAACTATATTAGACTGTCTTTATTTGTCACTTATTTCCCTCATTGCATGCCAAACAGATAGAGCTTTAGGAATTTTTGAATTGTGACATCGTTTGGTACATCAAAGTAATAAACTTGGGTTTCTAATAGCAGACATCCTATGATGTACTTCTGCTGTGCAAGTCCCTCTACACAGAGTTACCTTAAAGTGGCTCATTATTTAGAGTCTGTGTAAGAAAAGTATTTCCAGTGGACAAGGAAAAAGTCCCCTTCAGAGCAAAAATTGTTTAATGCCTCCCAGGTGTGTAAGAAAGGTGAAAAACCACAGCTCATTTGATGTACTGTTCATGACTTAGTGGGCTTATTAGTTCCCTGAACGAAGACTCATCTGCCCTGTATTTCCGTGGTTTAATTTAATGGACAGATTCTCCAATAAAGGTAGATGGAAATAAATGCATTAGACAGCTCATGCAAGGAGCAAAAGGAAAAGGATTTAGCATCAGGGTTTTTTTTTTTTTCTTTCTATGTTTGAAATGATATGTTGTTTCAAACAATCTCAATTTCTCTAGCTTAAGTTTATTATTCTTTTATCTGATTCTTACTGCCATCTGGTTCATGTGCAAGTGCAAATCATAAGCAAGAAAAAGCAGAGCTAATTTTCTGTGTCAGCTTAACAAACAAAAGCTGTGCGCTACGGAGAGATATCGTTAGAGGTATCTATCGTGAAATATTGATCCGAAGTAGAAATAGGCTACTTTTTTAATGTCTAGATATGAGATTGTAATTAGGATTATTTGAAAAAGGAGAGTTTTAATCTGTAATGTGGGAGGCTGTATTGATTTTGGAAAATGACTTTGTAAAGCAACAAACATTTTCTACACATTTCTAATGAATCAATCTTTCAAATTCTTTCATTGTATAGATTTTATTAACTGAAAGGAATAATAAATAATAGATTATCTGAAGTTTTCATGTGCATGTGACTAGCTTTGCATTAGGCACTTTAAATGGAATAAAATGTAAGTTACAGTTTGAATATAAATCTTACACCTAATAGAGAAAATATTATCTAAGGGAGAGGAAGACAGGCATTATTCTCATTGTCAGTTCATTGTTGGCTTTTTATATATCAGAGGTAGGTTAAAATAGCCTATTTTTTCATTGTTTCTTGTTTAGAGGAAGAGAAAAAAATTTCTTCTATAGTAAATAAAATCATTAAATGTAATAAGTTAATATGGGTATGAATCTTAGAGTTAGGAACTGTTCATGTTATAATGAAATATTATAAACTGTTAATCAGGTTCAAACTCATACAGTGTTATAATAATTTTGTTTGTTTGTCTTGCTTCAGGGTATTGAAATTAGTGGATGCTTTTAAAAAGCACACAAAAGTACTTTATCGAATGGTGTTTTAGTAACTTATCATAAAGATTTATGTCCACACATGATGTCCACATGCATACATGTTTCCCTTTGAAGTCAGGTATCTCTCCTTACAGATGGAACAATTTACTCTTCCCGGTATAGAATTATGTGAAGCCAATTTGCTATTAACATTACAATTAGATGTATTCATATAAAGATGGGACAATTACTTCAGTCAGACTGCTAGGTTTATATATTTTCTTGGGTATTAATTCCATATTCTTAAGACCTGAATGCCTTCATCATGATCCACTGATTTTTGAAAGACACATGTAAGAGGTCAAAATTATATTTACTTTTATTACTGGAGAAATGAAGATACTGTGGTAATCATTGTCTAAGGCTGTCCTTGGTGATCATTGCCTTCTGGTAGTCATGCCCTTTCGTAATCCCTTCTTCTTGAGTGTGGGTGGGACGTAGGAACTCTCTTCTAAGGAATAGAATATGGCAAAAATGATGGGATGTCACTTTAAAGCTTAGGTTATAAAAAGACTGGCTTTTCTATTGGGTGCTCTCTCTTGGACCCTCTTGGATCATCAACCTTGGAAAAACCAGCTGCCATGTTGTGAGGCACCTCTATGGTGGGGATCCAAGTCCTGCCAACAACCACATGAGCCTTAACATGAAGCTGCAGTCCCTGTCAGCAGTTTGATTCCATCCTATCGGGACTGTAAGCCAGATGATCACGTTAGTCTATGGTTGGAATCCTGACCCACAGAAACTGAGGGATAATAAAATGCTTGGTTTTCTTTAAGTTGCTAAATTTGGAGTAATTTGTTATGTGATAATAGATAACTAACACAGATATTCTAGTAAGTTTTGAACATTTCCCTTTTTGTTTTGGATAGGGACAGAGCTCATTTTTTCATAGTTTATTTATCTGAAAACAGGACACTTTGCATGTAGATGATACTGTTTACATGGATCATGATATTTACAATGGTAAATTCTTAAGCTAAATTCTCAGATAAAGTTAGTTGCCTTACCTTATCTGAATCCTGATGAATCTATGAAAACTACAACAATGTAATTAATGAAAGCATGGAGATAGCCTAATACAAATCTTTTAAGGAAATAATTGCTGTGAGACAACTGTAGACCAAATACCCTTGTGAAGCAAGTGGGAAGAAAGTAGAAACCTATGCCAATGCCGTGGTATTTATTTCAAAATAACACAATAGTTTTAAAAATAAGTTCTTTATGTGCTTTTATAAATGATGTAGTGATCTCACTTATTCAATGTTTGCTTCAGTTTAAGAGTGTTTATACTTCTTGCTCTCTACTATTCCAGATGTCTATGTTAATAATAACCACTTAATTGTATAAATTAATATCACTTGATGGATTAATCTCAAAATTATGATTTTTTAAAAACTCAGATGAGAAAAAGTTAATGAATGATAATTTTATTTTAAAACATAGAAAAATAAAAATAAGAGATGCAAAAATATAGCTTGCTTTCTACATTTTAGAACATACAAATGCTGCATGTTTGAAAGCTTAAAGAGGAGGTCACGTATCCATCAGTATACTGGAAATGGCAATTTTTTATCTGTAAGAGAGAACTGAAAACTCTTTTACAAAATCGGCTACCAAAATCACACTATAATACAGTAAATGCATAGAGTTTGATGATGAAGTATGACCTTTGTGAAGTTAATGGACAAGGCTGAACCTTAGCATTAAGCTCCAAACCATTTCAATGTGTAAAGCATGGTGTTAATATCTAATTTTGAATGAATTTTGGATGGCCCACAAATGCCTTACACCACTTTCTGAGCCATTTCATCAACAGCTTGCTAGACTGCATCCAGTTCACCATCTGGAAGTGTCACTTGCTACAAAATAAACCTACTCCCTGGATGACAGCAGGATGCCTAAGCATCTGCTGTTTAATAAGCTGCAGCAGAACATCCACCAACAGCACAGGAAGGGGCAATATTTCAAGGAAATGATGGAATCATTTAATATTAGCCCTTGAATGCACCTTAGGGAATCATCTAATTCATCATTTTCAAGGTACCTTCCATGGTACCTAGTATTGCAGAGTGACAATAGGGATTCCGTATTTAAAAAATAAAAAAGCTCCTTCAATCCTCAAGTTTAGGTAATTCTATCATAAAAATAAATCAGAAATGATATTAAACAATAATGTTATCAACTCTATGGTCTCAATGAGGCTGTTAGACATGTAAACAAATAGATCTAGAAATAAGACATACTATAAAAAACAAACAAACACAAAAAATAAGGCACAAGTAGGGTGTGGGGTAAGTACAGCAGAGTCTTGGAATCTGCCCTCACAGAACAGCATGGTACAATGGAAAGAGCATTCCATTTTTGGGGGGTGTCAGTTCTCTCATATCTAATTCACCTTTGATAATTATGCTTTTTTTTTTCTTTGTGAAAGATAATTGCCACTTTTTTCACTTTCCTAATTTCTTTTTCTCTTTAACTTACCTCATAGATAAAAATTCAAGTTCGGAAAGATTTTGAAATAAATCCTAGACCCAAGTCCTATGATCTGGAAAACTTCTAATCTGATATTCATACACTTCCAACTATGGACTTTGTTCCCTAAGTCACAATACAGGTATGATTTTCAGAGTTAGAGATACTAGTCCCTATGCTTTTGTTGGTACCTTTTCTTAAATTATAAAGTATTTCATTCATATGTAAAAATATGGAAAGAAATATTATGAATACATATGTGCCTACCATATAGTCTAATATATTCTAACATTTTTCCATGTTTCATTTAGATTTCTTTTTGAAAACTAAAACATTGAAAATAGAATTAAAGTTCTGTTTGTACCTTCCCTTTATTTAATTTTTTTCTTCTTTCTCATATAAGTACCTCTTGCTAACTGATTGCGCCACTGGAGCTCCAATTTTTTTTCTTCTTTCTCAAAATCTCTGAATTTGTGAGCCCATTTATGTTGAAATTAAAACAAAATAATCACTATTTTGCTAGATTCTTTCCCAAACTCTCCTGATCTTTTATAACTTAGATTAAAACAAATGTCTCTTTGACTCATGCAAAGCCTTTAGGTTATATCTTTTTTAAACTCTAAGCTTGAAATTTCTTCTTTCCTCCTATAGTACCAGTGGTGTGATTTGCAGAACAAAAATCATGATTTTTCTAGGAGGAATTCTGATTCCGTGTTTTAGGTTAATACATTTGTGTGGCTCATTATGAGTATCTCCTTATTTTCACAAAGCAGCAACACTAAGCTTCTCTGAGAGAAAAAGAACACTGCAAAGTTGTACCAATGGAAAAAAAATAAAGTGCCAACAGAAACTCAACAGAACATGTTTCAGGAAAGCAGAAGTTTCATAGAAAAATAGCCTATGGATTCTGTGTATTTAAACAGTCAATTTTAAGCCATTACAGACTGAGAGAAAAAACTGTTTTCAGTTAGTGCACATATAAGGATGATTTTTGCATTACTTAGATAACATTCTTGGTTTGGTGGCTGCAGGTAGAAGCACTGCTAATCTCAGTTTGCTTTACAGTCAACTTAGATAATTGGTGCTGAGGATAGTGAAACTGCACAGAGGTATTGTCCATCTCCTAGGAGATGAAACCCCCATGACTTTATAATAAGGGAGAAATGAAGAGCATTGCAGTCTAATGAGGACAACAGTTAGGACAAAATTTTCACTAATGAGAAATTGATTGAAAAAGTAGCAGAAAGCCAGTCAAACATAGTGGGTTGCACACATGTCTCTGTCTATTAATACATTGTCTCTGGAAACTCTGTCTTTATAATAACTAAGAATTTTAAAAAATCATAAATGCATAAGCATAAAGAAAAGAGGATTAAAAAGATAGGAGAAGATATATGTTAACAAAAGTTTTTAACTTGGAATGTGGGTGAAACTCAGCAGAGCTGAGAAAGGTGATATTTAAGCTTGCAGAAAGATAGGTAAGAAGCACCTTAGTCATGAAAAGTCTCAAGAATAGGAATGGATTATAAAAAGGAGTGCTGCTTTGATTAGAAGCCAGAAGACTGTTTAGAAGTTTGTATTATAAGGAGTTTATAAAGATTCTCTTGTCCATTCTGCACAGTCAGGTAACACCAGAGAAAGTACTATAAATTTCTTTTCTGAAGAAGGTGAGACAGAAGACTCAGCACAGTACACCTGATGAATAAAACCAGGATTAAATGAAAGTCTACATGTTTAATAGGTGATTCCTGGCCTCCTTCTTGAACTTGCTTCCAGATTGGGCAGCCATTTTGAGATTGGAGCAGTTTCTTCTGAGGAAAGAAAATCTGGCAATTCAGGAGAAACATCTACACATTCCCAACTAGTATCATGGATCCCAATAATGATCAAGAGTTAATCAACCTGATGCATGGGATTATTTATGCCTCATTCCTAAATAGGAGCAGAGAGGTAAAAGCTGTTACACATTTGCGAAGAACTGTTAGTTTGAGAAACAGAGACCAGCACAAAAGGAACACCCGGAATGACAGTCATGCAGCTGATGTATGGAAGAAATAATTTATCTTGGAGCTGGAGAATTGAGGATTCCAATAAAACTTTCTCCCTACAAAAAAGAAAGGAAACAAAAGGCATTAATAGAAATTTTGATGTCTTTATAGGAGAGTTTGAGAATGAATTAGCAAAAATTACAAAAAAACTCACCAATTAAAAATAACTATACTGCACTACAATTATGAGAAAAACAAAAGAAATTTTATAAGAAAGGAAATATAATACTAATAAATCACATAGCCCAGCTGTTGAAAATAGTCAAACATTAAAAACAAATGTTAATGAAAATAATAAAAACCAACGTAACTGCTGTAGTTTGTATATTTGACCTTCCATACCTCATGTTGAAATCTGATCCCCAATGTTGGAAGTGGGGCCTGATGGGAGGTGTCTGTGTCTTGGAGGTGGATCTTGGATGAATGGCTTGGGGCTGTCTGTCCTCATAGTGATGAGTTCTCAATTAGTTCCTGTGAGACCTGATTTTTTAAAAAGAGACTGGCACTTGCCCTGCTCTCTTTTTCTTGTCTTCTTCTCTCACCATGTGATCTCAGCACATGCCGGCTCCCCTTCCCCCTCCGTCACAAGTAGAAGAAGCCTGAAGCCCTCATCAGAAGCAAATGCTGGAATCCTGGTTTCTGCACAGCCTGCAGAGCTGTGAGCCAAATAAACTTCTTTTTCTTATAAATTACCCAGCCTCAGTCTTTCCTATCTATCAACACTAAATGGACTAAGACGATAACCCAATATTTTTCTCTAACTATATTGAAAGGATAGCATAGTTGAGAACATGACTGTTTTAAGTTGTTGTGGATAGGAGATTTATGGTGCGTGTTTGAGAATAAGAAAGATACACCCCAAACACACATAGATAAAATTTCAAGAAACGAGATAAATAACATTTAAATATAAAAAACTATTAAGAAGTCATAAATGTGTATAAAATTACAGAATAAAAGATGATATGAAATATACTGCCTCTGGGAAACAGACATGCACATAAGGAAGGGTGAACCATAATGTGTTTTTCATGAGAATTTTCCTAGATCTGATTATAAATCTATGGACATGTACTATTTTGCTAAAAATAAAACAATTTTTAAGGGAAAATGAAAAACAAAAAAGAGGCAAGGACTACCTAAGTTGGTCTCTGGTAGGAAGCTGATACACCAATGAAAGCATGAGGCTTCTGTATCTTCAAGGGGTATGAAAATAGAATTGCAAGGATTGGTAAAGATTATAGGTATTTTTTGTGCTACTTAAGAAAATGTAGATTCATTTAATTATGGAAAGAATGGAGAGAGAAGGAAGGTCCAGGAGAGGTGACAAGTTCCTCATGGGCGAGAAATATCAACCTGGACTACAACATTGAACATTTAGTGTGTGTTCTTGCTGCATAGCAGAGAATTGCTGGAGTATTTGTATACGTTGCTTCAGTTGACCCGTGGATGTACACATTGGAATATAGTGAGTGTTGATGCTTATCTTGTTCCCCCATGTCTGGGTACTCATTTTTGGTGGCAATGGGAAATTGGGTACACAATCAGTATTAAGTGCCCAGTGTCAAAGAAACTGCCAAGGTAAAGTAGCATGGGACATACAATAATCAAACAAAGGACAATGCAGCTCTTTGATGATGAATAAAGACCAATGGAAACATGTGTTCTTAGTCATTGCTGCCCAAATATTTTAACAAAAATTTATTTTAAGAGTTCCTGATAATTAATATAAAACCTCAAATACAGACTATTGGAAATAATTTCTTGTGAGCCTATATGGCTCCTCTAACTCCAAAATGTGGACTCTTTTGATGTTTTTATAATTTATTGATATGGTATATAATGTCCAAAGTTTAAAAACTGTTCTTTTCTAGATATATAGACAACTGGACATAGAGAATACAACCTAAATATAACTTAATTTCCTAAAGATACTTTAGTATCTTTCTGAAAGCCACCAGAATAGACATATTTCAGAGGATGTGCCACAGTTTCCAACATAATATATTTAATCACAATATTGAAAAAAAATTACATTAGGGACTTTTTGAAATTCAGTATCCTGTGGACATGAGCATAGAATTTGGAATCATATGACTACCTATTAATTGAATAACTCTAGTGAAAATTCATTAATTTGGATTTAATAAAACTAAAACTTAATCTCTAAAGATTGATTATATGAGGAGAGATGGTCTAACTTCATATCCTTGACTATTTTTCACAAAACCACCTTTCTATTGACAAGCTTTCACTAATATTCATAAGAGGTCCAGAATGCACCCAGTGAGTTGGAGCCCCCTAATTCATTGGAACAATGCTGAAACTGAGCTAGAGCATTTAATCATGACTTTACTGCCATATTTTCTTGAAGCTAACACATCATATAGTTAGAAAACATACAGTCAATTTTTGGATAATCTACCCTGTTAAAAACATAATTTTTTAATGAATCAAAAGTTGATAATGCCATATTTTCAATTATTACCCGTTTTCCTTCTTAAATGTCACAATAAAAATTTGAATCTATACCTGACTGAATTTCAGAGTACAAAGATTGTTTTGTGAAATCACCTCAGGTAATTGACAGTTACTGTATCACTATGAGACACTTCTAGCTTTTAGTGATATCTTTGGGCCTCAGTATATATGAGTAGCTTTAAGCCTCAGCATATAATTTCCAGTCATATAAAAGACTAGCATAATTCTGTCTGTGTTTCCTATTTGGATAAATTTTTGTTTTGTTTTTATCATAATTGAATTAAATATTGTTGAAAGTTAACTAGCTTTTCCTGAAAGTCTGCCAAAACACTTTTCTTTTGATAGCTGTTGGCATCTGTGTCTTATTCTGTATCATGTAGGAATCCATTCACCATGAACTTCTAGCTTTGAAAAGGTTTATTCTGTACTGAAAAATTTGGCAATTTCTACCACCCTTGATTACATGGCCTAGTAGATGACAGGCAATTTTCTGTGTATGATAAAAAAATATTTCAATGCTGGATCATACTGCTATCATTTTGAAGACATTTTTAAAATGTCTAGGAATCTCTGTTTAAGGTAAAATTAAACTCTCTGCTGTGTTGAAATGGCAAATAAACAAATAAGTTGACAAAACAGAAACAGGTAAAGTCCAGGCTAGGTTTGTCCCTAGTTAGATAGTCATATTGTTAGTAAATCTCAACCTCCAAATATAACTGTCATCTGGCACATTTCTCTTGACAATGATTAAAAGGCACACACAAATGCCAGAAAATGTAATTTAGAATGTGAAAAACTAGCTTTAATACCAATGTGTGAAGGTAAGAAAACAAAATGAACATAGACAGTTTCAGGCAATTAGGTAATATAGTTTCACTGTCAATTAAAAAAATCTATATAAGAGTTGTTTAAAGTGCCAATATGTTTTGAAGAGGGTATTAACCTTGAAGCTGCACTTGCATATCAAGCTACATATGTACAACAAGGGTAATAAACTCTTTGTTTGTGTCCAGGTTTTGAGAAATGTTATGGCCATTAGGGCTGGCAGCAGGGAGTGCAGGGAGAAGTCCAGGCTACTACTCCTTAGAAATGCCATTATATGTCCTTCGAGTTTAAGTTTACTTATCTTTATCTTGAAATCCACTATTTTTCTTCATTTCTTCAGCTTTGTTTTTATAAGACAGAGGTTCTCTTTGCCCACCTGAAATATACCCAAACCTATTGGAATCTTTAAAACCCAGATCTTTTGGCCTCAACATGAGCATATCATAATACAATAATCAAAATCTGATATAAATGTATGAAATAACACAATAGAAAGAGGGTCATTTGTTGCAATAACTTTGGCCAAGTAATTTACTATTTCTAATTTTTAATTATCCAAAAATTGTTGTTTTAAGGATAAAATAAAATATGCACAAAAAAATTTGTGTTTAAAATGACTGACAGAATTATTTAAAATATCAATCAACATATTTTAGGTTTTCACAGTATAGACAATACATATGAATAATCTGGCAGATTGGTATGGTAGGGGGAATAATGGCTCCTAGGGATGTCCAAGCATAATTTCTGGAATCTGTGACAATGTTACCTCACATAACAAAAGAGGCTTTGCCAACGTGATTAAGCATACAGACTTGGAGACGAGAGATAATCCTGGAATATTCAAATGCACCCAATCTAATCATGTGAGTTTTTAAAAGCAGAGAACCTTTCACAATTGCAGTCAGAGAACCAGAGAGAAAGGGGTATGAGAAAGATTGGAGCTACCTTTGCTGGTTTTGAAGGTCTGAGCATCAGCCAAGGGATGTGAGGAGTTTCTAGCATGTGAAAAAGTTAAAACAGAACTTTTTCCTAGAACCTCGAGAAAGGAGCATAGGTACATTGACAGCTTGATTTTATTCCAGCAAGACCTATATCTGATTTGTGAACTACAGAATTGTAAGGGAAACAAATGTGTATTGTTTAAGCCACCAAGTTCGCAAATATTTGTTCCAGCAGCAACAGAAGACAATACCAGTAAGGTTGGATTTTGAATTAAGGTAGCACAAAATTAAAATTTAAAATATCTATAATTTATATTATGGGAAAATTCAGAGAATAGTAGAGAAATATTAAGAAAAATGAATTGTCAAGATGATGCCTCAAATTTATATATGACTTGGTACTCGACCCAAAATACAAGCCTAGAATTAAAGGAAGATCCAATAAATAGAAATAGAAGAGATCAAATAAATAGAAAAGCATGGTTAAGTATTTTTTGATTAATTTACTAAGCTTTCATGACGGTTTTTGTGTTTGAAATTATTCCATATTTTTCTGATTGCTATAAATTATCCCATTACTTTAAAGAAAAGAGAAAGGCAAATCATTTGGAGAATGTTTAAAGGCTCCAGTTCTGCATTTCAAGGTAGATATGCTGTGGCTGCTGTAATAAATCACCACAAACTTAGTAACCCCAAACAACATGCATTAATTCTTTTATAGTTCTGGAGATCCGAAGTCTGAACCTGTGTTTCATTGGGTTGAAACCTAGTTGCTACCCCTGGAGACTTTATGGCAGAAAAGTGTTCCCTTGTCTTTTCCAAATTCTAGGGCTGCATTCCTTGATTCATGTCTTCTTCCTCCATTTTTCAGTTCAGCAGCACAACATCTTCAAATCTCTGTTTTATGTCTCTTTTTCCTATCTGTTCTCTCTCCCTCTGCCTCCGTCTTGTAAGGATGCATGTGATTGCATTTAGGGCCCACTCCAATAATCTAGTATAATCTCCCTGTCTCAAGATCCTTAACAACAGCATCTACAAAGATCCCTTTCCAGATATAGTAGGTAATATTTACATATTCTGTGGATTATGACAGGTCATTAGTCAGGCTACTACAGTGTTAAATGAAACATTTATTTCCTTTCCATATTGATTCTATTTCCCTCCTGTCTCGTAATCTGTCTATCTGTCTCTCTCTCTCTAAAAGCAGACTTTTTTGTTTGTTTGTTTGTTTTTTGAGACAGAGTCTTGCTCTGTTGCCTGGGCTATAGTACCGTGGCATCAGCTTCACTCACAGCAACCTCAAAATCCTGGGCTCCAGTGATGCTCCTGCCTCAGCCTCCCAGTAGCTGGGACTACAGGCATGTACTACCAAGCCAGGCTCTCCCAAGTCTTGATAGTGAAAGATCTATCCCCACTCTATGCAGATTGTAATTCTTATTTTCCTAGAAAACTCTTTAAAGACAGAAAGTGGTTAGAATATTTTTCTAAATCTTATAGCACACACCTGAATACAGAACACCAGTAGGTTTAAATTGATTTGAGCAACTGAATTTAATTCCATGAGTTCTGGTCTCAAAACTTCATTGGGAAAAGTTATTCCATAGGTTGAACAAGTAATTGTGTTTCCCTACAACGGGTTTATAAGAATATCAAAAATATTTTAATGCTGTAGTTTTTTGTTAATAAGTTTCTTCTTTGCTAAAAGGAAAATAAAAAGTTATATTTTGAAAGAACACTTGTGTAGTAGAAAGGAGACCTAATGTTCAGTGAAGAAATTGCTTTAACTGGGAAGTGCCTGAGCATATCAGTTTGTGAGAAGAGACATTGTCTATCCTGAGGTTCATGTACGTTACCCTAACTCACTCAGGGACACCATGATGCACAGCTCAGGGATAGCCCCAGTTACATTTATGAGTCTATGTCTATGGATCTATTTCTCCCAGAGTTGTATGGTACAGACTGGATTGCCGTATCTTAATGGGCTTGAAAAATGGAGTCAACTGCTCTAAACTGTAAATTCATTTAATCTCTCTTTGCAATTGGAGACAATTTTGATTGTAGAAGGTACGAAACAAACAGAGAAATCCGTATTATGGGAAAGTGTTATAGGAGGAGCCAAGGTGATAAAATATATTCTTTTTACTGAAGGGAATAAATATATTCATAATCCTCCACAACTATTAAATAGCAGGCCTAGTAAGGTAAAAATGTAGACAGGAACTACTCTATTTGTAGAAAACTGTTTTGAATATTATTTTATGTTGTTCATTAATATTCATCCTTAACATTTCTATAAGGTCTGTATTTTATGACAGACACTATGGTGAAAACTGATACACAGTGTAGTATCTCTTGGTTCCCAACTTCAAGTAGGTTACAATCTATTAGAATTTGCAGAAAGGCACATATGAACCTGACCTTAGTTAAGTAAACTATCTAAAATCCACTTCTTATGTAGTATGCTATGTATAATCCACTCTAATCAAAAAGCCATATTTTTACTTTAATTTTTCAATCTCTAGACTCTAAATATGATTGTTGTGTGCATTATTTAATTTGACAAATGTTTACTGAATTTTCAGCAAGTTCTTATGTTATTTTTTTTCCAAAATAAAATGCTAGCTCATCTTGTGATTCAAATAATATTATGAAGTGGAAACTTTTATTTTTTTTTAATGATGTTAGTAGCTTGTGTTTGTCATTAGTGCACTTGTCTGACTGTTTTTGAATGTTACAATGGCACTGCCTTTAGACAGTTCCTCAGGGCAGGGACTGTGTCTGCTTAAATTGCTTTGTGCAGAGCACAGGTGGCTGAGTAATAAACACGTTTTGCTGATGCAATGTCTTGTATTGAAGACAAAGCCTCTGATTACTTAGTGTTTTGAAATTAGTTTTTAAAGATGCATCAGGAATCCAATTAGTGTATAATGTGTGCAAGACACTGAAATGGCTTTGGAGCAGATTAACAAGACCACACACACCACTCTTACTTCAAAAAGTTTATATTTTAAAACCAATCCTAGAGATGAAAACAAATGTAGACATTGAATAATAGATTATCTTTCCAAAACCTTAATGGAATTCCTAATCTTGTACAAAACAAATATGCAAATGTGCATGTGTGTGTGTGTGTGTGTGTGCGCACATTTTTCTTCATCTTTCCATTATGCAGGTTAGAAATAGATCTATGACACTGTTATAGGAATAATCAGAAGCAAGCTGGCATTAGTTTGGCTATGAATATTAGTCTGACATTGATGCATTCAATACAGTTTTCTGTATTTTTTCATATTAAGTATTATTCAATTTAGGGGAATAAAAGTGTCATCTTTTCTGGGACAACTGCAACTCCAAGCCTCCCTCCCTAGGGCAGAGCCCTTGTTCACCCCTTGAGAGGCTTTTACATTTCAGAGGAGCTCTGATGGGCACAGTTCATTCCTTTGACCTGTAACCTTTGTGGCTGCTCTGGATTGATATCTTTTTACATCTCCTCTAGGTTTACCTGTGACTTGTACTTCGGGCATAGGCTTCTGCTTTTCTTATCCTTTTTTTTTTGCACCCCCCATCAGTAATGCCAGAGTAATCATTCTACAAAACAAGCAATCATTCCACACATCTATCTAAATTTACTCAGTGGTTTGTTTGTCTTTCCTGATTGCAAATTCTGGGAAGGCACAGTTTATTTCTCATTACACTTCCATCCTACGCCTTGTACATAATATGTACTCCATACCTGTTTGTTAATCAACTGCCTGGATTGATCTGACAATCATCTTGGCCTTTCACTTTTGACTCAGTATTATCCCAGGTTTTTATTTAAATTTCCTGCTTGTGATTTAAATTTTGACTTTACCCATATCAGTGATTCTCATTCTCTTTTCCCTCTTGCTTTGCAATGCTGACCTTACTCAATCTCAGCAACCTATAGATTTTCTGTCACACAGATTACCTAGCTACACTGATATGTATCAGATTTATCTTAGTGTACTTTTTCTGCCTGCATTTATTTTTGTATTCCTTCTGTAGGAAATGATAACATACTTAATGGCTTAAAACAAACAAATTTATTCTCTTAGAGTTATAGAGGCCAGAAATTCAAAAGCAGTCTCTATTTTTGTTTGTTTCTTTTTCTTCATTGAAGTGTAATTTACATATCATGCCTTTACTCCATTTTAAGTGTACAATTAAATGGTTATTAGTAAATTTACCAAGTTGTACAGCTATTCACATAAATCAGTCTTAGAGGATTTCCTTCCCCCTATTGAGACCCCTAATTCCCATCCCAAATACATTTCAAGCATGCCCCTTCCCTCCACAGTGTTCACCACATCTCTCAGATGTGGGTCTACCTCCCATGCCCCAAATCCCTAGTGAACACCACCACCCTTTGAGCACCATAGTGTTAATCAGTCAGTACCAATTTGATGGCGAGTACAAGTGGGGCCCATTCTTCGTGTCTTGTGTCACCTCACTTTGAATAATGGGCGTAAGCTTAATACAGGATAATATAAGCAGTGCCAGCTCACT